>OX401975.1:17614752-17869189 GCA_947859335.1 Tortricodes alternella
GAGGGAGGGGTATAGCACCTCCTTGGAGAGGAGGCTCTGCATCATTCCTTGCATGAAAGGTAGGAACATGTTGCCCTCCTGCAAAAAAAAAAATTATTGGTGAGAGAAAAAGTGTGAAATGAAGTTTCTTCTCCATGCAAAAAGTTATTTAATCATTGGAGAATTATATGCACATTTTTTTTATAAACGTGTGATATCAAATGAAAGGGCTTGCTGTGAAGATTTAAAATTAGGTATATATTTTTTTTATAATTTTAAAATAAATGGTTTTGAAGTTATTTAGGGACATAGGCGTAAATTTACCACCCCCCCCCCCCCCCCTTATCTCCGAAACTACTGGACCTAAAATTTTGAAAATACAGAAAATAGTTCTTTACCTATAGATTATAGGAACACCTCTAAAAAGGCTATGGAATTTAAAGTTACAGGTTTTTTTAATCTATGGTATATCTTAATTGGTCGCTTAGACAAGTCACATAGGTTTTTTTGTTTACATTTACTTTGAAGTAAAATAAAACTCACCTGTTGCCCCTCGCCCATGTTGAAGTTCCCGAACATATTGGCCAGGTCCTGATCTGAGAATGGTGTCTGAAGAGTCTCCGAATTGGTGCTGAGGTTCTGCAGCGTCTGGGATATCGCTGCTGACACCTGGAACAAAAAATATATATAGACATTTAAGTTCCCGAGGGAATAACTCAAACCGAATTCCACGCGAACGAAGTCGCGGGCAGAACCTAGTGGGTAATAATTATATGTTTTTTTTTAATTCCCTTTTTATAACAAGCTGTGCAATAAAATGCGTTGGTGACTGTGCGGTTGACTGTTGAAGAGTTCCTTTATCTGAGTTAACCCTTGATGTCGCTTCAAGTCATACTTACCATAAAAATGCATCGTCATCAGAACTGAACCATGTCAAAATTCAGTTCCGTAGGTAAGAGGAAGTGCTTCTAATTCAGCTTGCAGGATTTGACCCGAACATACATACATACAAACATTGCAAGTTAAGAGGACTGTGAACCAGCGGCAAAAATCACCCTTTTCATACAACAGGCGATAACGATTTTCACCCCTTAAATGTTAACCAATTTTGACCAATTTTTGACAGGTTATCATTCAGAACAAAATCAAGGTTTATACATTTTTGAATTATGATTAAAGATCAACGAAGTCAAATAATCGCCGAAATTAGCTTTGTATGAGAACACTGAAACAGCATTAAAACTGAATTTATTAATTATAGTGAAAAAACCAAACCGTATAGACCTAGATTTTGTCCTGACTGACAACTTAACAAAAATTGGTCAAAATTGGTTAGCATTTAAGGGGTGGAAATTGTTATCGCGTTTTGTATGAAAAGCTGTCGGAAAAAAAAAACTGTAACACTATCGGCTTTTTTTTTTCGAGATAGGTTATGGGATAATGTACCTCTCCTAGAATGGTACTTTCAGCTGAAAAAATGTTCATTTTGTCAGAAAAATAAATATTTTCCTACGAAGACTCCTCTTAATAAAAAGTTTATAGAAAATGTAGCACCTCATCAATTTTTTCCTTGTTGGCCGGGTTGGCCGCGGGTGCGGGTTCAATCCCGGCCTGCTCTGTGCCGGGCTTTAACACTTGCGCTGCCGCCTCTGAGAATTACAAAAAAAAGCTGAATGTCTGCATAGATTATACCCATAGCTGGGCACAAGACCATTAACCCGTTCATCGTTAATGAACGAAGTTAACATTTGGAGAAACGGATTAACTTTTAAGTTAACTTTAAAAATTGTTAACGGACTCATTAACTTCCGTTAAAACAAATAAAGTCCGTTTAACGTTAATTAAGTACCTACTATTTGCCAAAATTAAACCGCGCTTATCTCAGATAAACCATTTTTTTTAAATAACTAAATCGCTAACGCAACGAAGTGTAAAATGCAATTTCTATCTCGAGTTACGAAACGTTAATCGTTAACTTCCGTTAAATCTTCGTTAAATAATGTAACGCTTTAACGTTTAACGAAGTTAACTTTTTTAATAACGGAGTAACGATTAACGAAGTTTACTATTTGATTAACGGTGCCGAGCTATTGATCGGAATGACATCAATTGACTAACGCAAGGGAAGTGCGTCAGTAAGAATTATTTCCATTAAACGTTAATCAAGTACGTACTATATGTACAAAAGTACACCGCGCGGCTTATCTCAAATTCCCAGCTATGGTTATATCCTATCCGAAGCTGCTAAAACTCAGTTAAACTAGATCGCGCCACAACCATATAGCTCATTTATATGCAGCCACTGCCACTGCTGCTCGCGCTGCCAGAAACAATTCCCGCATACTGCTTTCGAAGGCAGTGGGTGTTTACATGCTGCTTCCTGACTCACTGCGCGCCGCAACGAGTAGCAGCGGCAGGAGCAGGAGAAGTGACTCATTTACATACTCGCGCTGCCCACTTCCATTCCCACTTCCCTGCTCACTTCGGCTGCATGGGCAACGCGAGTAGCAGCGGCAGGAGCAGGAGAAGTGACCCATTTACATACTCGCGCTGCCCACTTCCATGTCCACTTCCCTGCTCACTTCGGCTGCATGGGCAACGCGAGTAGCAGCGGCAGGAGCAGGAGAAGTGACCCATTTACATACTCGCGCTGCCCACTTCCCTGCTCACTTCGGCTGCATAGGCAACGCGAGTAGCAGCGCGGTAGGAGCAGGAGAAGTGACCCATTAACATACTCGCGCTGCCCACTTCCCTGCTCACTTCGGCTGCATGGGCAACGCGAGTAGCAGCGCGGTAGGAGCAGGAGAAGTGACCCATTTACATACTCGCGCTGCCCACTTCCCTGCTCACTTCGGCTGCATGGGCAACGCGAGTAGCAGCGCGGTAGGAGCAGGAGAAGTGACCCATTTACATACTCGCACTGCCCACTTCCCTGCCCACTTCGGCTGCATGTAAACGAGGCAATAGCCTTAATGATCAAAATTGCATGGATAGTGCGTTTTACACATCTTTTGTGACAACTACCTACCAGCTTTTTCGAGAAAACCATTATTGTTTGAACGAATTGCAGGGCTAAGAAATTCACCGAATCCAAGGCGTTAGAAAATCCTTGGTGCGCATGATTGTAAGGCGTTTGGCAGTTCTCTAGCTTTATTTCTTCATCATACTGATAATATAATTACTAACAAAATATATCTTTGCTGATCAAATTAATTTACCTGCCATTTTGGAGAAAGTCTGTGCAATTTGCTCTTGACTTATTTGCTCCTCTGTAAAAAGACAAAGTTTTTAAACAAAAAAGTAATTAGATTAGATAAGATTTATTTATTTCTCGATATAAGATTACACTATAAATCGCACACATGTCAATATATGTGAATTTAAATAGAGATTGCAGTAATTAAATACAAATAAAAAGTTATAATCCACATATTTTAAACTAACTAATATTAAATGTCAGAACCACAAATGAAAAGGTACAAATCTCTGTAAATAATAAAAAATGATAATAATAAAACAATATCAAATGAAAAAATCTACAGTCTAAGTTCCATGTACTTGTTAACTGAGTACAGTGGGTAATCGTGAAAGCCAATCTAAGCTATGCTATTAAGTAAATCTTAGACAAGATGGGAGTTTTTGACAACACAGTGTTTAGAATGTGTGGCGAAGAGAACGAAACAATGAAATACATCGTATGTGAATGTGACATCCTCGCCAGACTAAGAATGAAGTGTAATGGATATCCAGAACTGGAGGTTTTCAAGACACTGCCACTATGCTACATAATTGGCTCGGTAGCTTAACCTTCAATAGTACATTATAGAACAGTTATAGCTGAATTCAGAAACGCCACTTAAGCATTATATATTAAATAGTTTAATCTATACAGAAACGTCACTTTAATTAAAGCTCAAATTGAGTGGCTTTTCTGAATTCCGCCATTTGTCTCGCTAACACTCAAAAATAGCTTCACTGATTTGAATAATTCTTTTTTGGTTTTGTTCACTTTAATACAGGGGTAGATTATAACAAACAAAATAGGGAAATCCCACACAAACGAAGTCACGGGTTTCAAGGCAGTAAAAGTATAAAAGACATAGCAATCTCTTAGATTCCTCAGTAACTATGCTCTACCTTTTCTATTTACTTATTTAAATTGATTAAACTACAGATTAAATACTCAAAGGTCTACTTACGCTCACCTGGCACCCCAGTAAAGGTCCCGAGCAACGCCGCCATGCTGCTTTCAAACTGTGCCGCAGCCTCCTTGATGAACTCTTCGCTCCACATGTTCTGTGGAACCTCATCGACGCCTTCTCCCGAGGGGTTCTCTGCTGGCTTCTTTGTCATGTCTTGGAGAGCGCCTTGTGAATAGATAACATTGAAGTTTTCACTTTTCAAGAACAAAACACATTATTTACTCTTAAGTAGTAAAGGTTAAGGATGTCAAATTTTGCTTATGAGGTCTGGGTTCGAATTGAAGCGGTTGCTATGTACCAATATGTTTTTCTAACTTATGGACATTACCTGCCTGTGAATTGCGGTAATCAATGCTCTTACAGTGATGAAAAACATTGTGAGAAAACCTACACATTTGGATAACTAAATGGGTAACCATGATTCAATTGGTCTGGTTCCCCTGTCACAAAGGTTACCGAGGTCAGAGAGCACTCACTCCACTATTAACGTATGATTTGGTTATTCGTGAACAGATATGCACGGTTACAATATTGTTTGTTTCGGGGATAAGTTTGAGCATTGCGATTTGTTAATTAATAAGTGATAATATTCATTGTACGTGACTGTCCATTAGTAGGAGCATGAGCATATCCATGCTTATACTGATGATCCTACCGTTAGGAGAACTGAGTAGGAGCAAGTGGAAACACTCCCCTAACTATGCATTAAGCTCATCTCACCATCTCCTAGGCCTTCCACATCGTCTTATGGCATTGGCATTGGGTGGGCTCTACGTGGTGGTTTTAGCCCACAGTTCGCTGGACATGCAACAGACATGTCCGGCCGAGACAAGCGGCTGTTTGACCAACATCAGTAATGTCACTTATGGAGCACAGTTCACTGTTAACCGTAAGATACTGTGCTCTTTGACTTGGTGACATACCTCAGTGATAAGTCATGAATGCTAGTTTTTTGAGTGACGTCATAAAGCAGGCCCTCAAATAAATGTTACGCATCAAACAAAAATTTGCCCAACTATTTTACAAAAAGGATTTTAGGTCGAGGAAACAAGCGCATATGAAAAATTTTAGAACTTTATTTATTTTTAAACTAGACAACGAATTTACGTTAAGCAATGGAGACATTTTTAACTAATTAATATTTTAAGTTATCATGCTTATTGCGAGATGATTTGAAATTTCATCATGACCATGACCTCAACATGTATTCTCTTAGCACACATGATTTTATGCAAATATAACAAATAGGTTCTGACTAAATACGAATAAGGTTATAAGATTAGGTAATCTTGGATTATTTTTAAATAACTCACTATCCAACAAATCGTCAAGTTCCGGGTCGACCTCCTTCTTAGCCACATCTTTGTTGTCGGACATAGTAAATTATTAATTTAAATATTAAATTATAAAATTACAAAGAAAAAATTCGTTCAGGACAATTTGTCAAGTCAAAAAAATTTGACGTTTAAAACCACAGGTTACTTACAGAGAAAAAAGAGTAAGATAGAGTAAAAAAGAGATAAAGAGAGGGAACAGCGCCTTTATTCAGGAACGTCCAAGCGATATTGTTGCGGCTCGCTAGCGAGATTCACATACACATATTCTTACGCATTATGTATCGTGCGGAAGAGTGGGATGAGAATCTCGCTAGCGCGTCGCTACAATATCGCTTGGACGTTCCGGAATAGAGGCGCAGAATATTGGTTAAGATCTGCTAGGCGGAAGTTGTTCAGCAACATTTTTATCGACATACACATTCATATGTATCAACATAACGTTTATGTTGGTGTCAGCATTTTGTTTTATCCTAAATCATATTTAAGGACGACATCATCCAATTATAACTGAAATTAAAAAAGGGGACTGCATCGCTAACATGGCCATTAGCATTTTCGTGTCAATGTCTATGGTAAGATTGGTAAGAGAAGCAGTTACGGTGCAATTTGCAATTACGTTGATATCTATTTATAGTTTAATAAGAAACACATTAACAAATGGTTTAATTTTATTTCAAAAGAGCATTATCTTGCCTTTATTAGCAGTCTTCGCATAAGTAGATTGATATCGTACTAAAGGATAAGTGGCACTGGTTAGTTACTACTCCTATGGTAGATGGCGTGAGTGATGCAAACCGTGAGTGACACATGAAGTCTTTGTATTTATGCTCGTTATCTTAGTAGTATCTATGATTTGCGTTTCGATATTGCACCGCAAAATAGGTCATGTGATGAACGAGGTTCGCTTTTAACACAATGATTGATAAGTATTAAGCCACGCTATTTATAGGCCTACCAACTTTTCTGTGGACTCGATAGAGTGAAAAAGTTTTTATAGCATCGGTAGTCTATAGAAAAGTTGGTAGGCCTATAAATGGCCAATTCAGCAAATCAGTAATAAATACCCCACGGTAAAACCGTATAATTTATTACCATGCGCCAAGACAATACACACAAATTTCTAGATATAAAAGCAGATTTAACTGATCTTTTGCAGCTAACTTTGTTTTGTTTACACGCAAATGGTACTGCTATGCGAACTATTACAAACTAGGTATACATATTCATTGGGCGTAAAATGTCAGACATTATCACATCTCAACGCGATTCAAAATAAAACTACCAATATAAAAAAGTTGATTTATTCAAAAAAAACTTAGTTCCAAATATAAAAAAATAGCGCGACAATACATACAATTTTAAAACATTTACTTTATTTTTTTATTTTTTGGCAGCAGTTTTTCTTATAAGTACAGTCTTATTCTAAATGATACATGACAAGAGAAATAGGTAGCACGTTTGAAAGAAAAAAAGCTCAACTCTTAAGTTATTAAGAGTCATTATTAGTAAAATCCATACCAATTTGAATCTTGCATTTGTGTCAAGTTTATAATAAAACTGAATTGTTATTTTTTACTTTTAAAATGACGGTTTAAAGAACCGCGTAAAGAATGCGTGAGTTGCAAGCTAAAATATACCTCATCAAAGCCAAAGATCAAAGCAATAAGAACTGACGCCGCTTTCGTGCTGTTTATTTCTCGTGGTGATTCAATCTTCGTAGAGTTGTGACATCCATTCCGAATATTTCAAACTTGGCAGGTTCAGCTTTGAAATGAACCTGTAATAAAAAACGTTATTTGATGAAAATTAATTAAACAAATTTATCTCAAACGAAACAGTCAAACAGTCGGCCATCATGAAAAGAGAAAGCCGGTGGCTGGCGACAAGTATGTAAACATGTATTTTAAACAAATCAAAATTAAAACACTTAGTAGGTAAATAATAAATAAATAGATTTTTATTTTTAGTTTAGGGAATATTAAATTTAGGCGATACTTTGAATTGGACCCAAATTCGAAGTATCGCCTAAATTTAATATTCCCTAAACTAAAAATAAACAACGTCAAACTCTAATTTGCTTAGCACCAACGTCTTTTTACCCGTGGTCCCTCTCATAGTCCCTTGAAGGGACCACAGGGAAACTAATTTGCTTACCACAAAGCTGTCAAAATGGACTTTGACGTTTCCCATTTCAAGTATCGCGACTTTTAAAAGCGAACACACTTTCGAATTGGCTCCAAGGCGCTAAAGGCGCTAAACACACCTAGCTTTTGTTTTGACTAACAACCTATCAAAAATTGGTCAAAATCAGTTAACATTTAAGGGGTGGAAATTGTTATCGCCTTTTGTATGAAAAGGGTGATTTTTGCCGTAACGTAATGTACTATTTACAGCCTTAATAATCAAGTGAGACCTATCCATCCGATATGAGGTGTCCGCAGGGCCTAGCACACTAACTTATATCGCGCACAAATCATCTGTCACTTTTTAACTAATATGCGGGTGCGAAAGGGACGAATGCTTATTTGTGCTATGAAAACAAGTGTGCTAGGCCCTTTATAATATCTCAGTTACAGTGCTTACAGTTCGCTGCTTTAGTTGGACAGTGGCACAGCTCGAAATGAAACTCTATTCTATTAAAAACCTTAATACTATTAAATTTATCGGAGACCATTTAAACTTGAGTTGTGTCACTATTCTACTAAAGCAGCGAGTTGTATTTTAATAATTCTATCACTTTTAAGTGCGAATGAAATAGCAGATCAGTATTTACTCACCTCTTTCTCTGACGCTTCCTGTAAAAAACAAAAACGTATTAGAAAAAGTAAAAGAAATTTTAAAAATGCGTGTGCTTTTGCGGCTGTGAGAGCAGAAGTGGACTTAACTCATGCAATCATTGTAATTTTATGTCTTAATATCTAGGCGTGAAACTTGCATTTGTTATACTAATAAGGAAGTTTCCTGAAAAATTCTAATTAGTCTGTCATTTACATTATAAAAAAATATTGTACACTCACTTTTTCTTTTGTCGATTAAACAAAAAATGACGAAGATATATAGGGCGTTGAAGTTTCGCTTGACGTCACTACTTTGTACACTTTTTACCTTTAAGTGACGTCATGAGCCCCCACTCCCGAACTTTGATGCGCGTTATCTTTGTCAATTTTGATTGATTTGATAGAGCAAAAAATAAGTGTTCAATATTTTTTGATAATCTAACTGACGGACTAATTAGAATTTTTCAGGAAACTTCCTTGTTAGAGGTCAGTCCACTTTTGATCTCATTGCTTCAATCAGTCATTCGCTATACCAAAATGAGCTCGTTTTAAGGGTTCCGTATCCAAAGGGTAAAAACCGGACCCTATTACTAAGGCTTCGCTGTCCGTTCGTCCGTCTGTCACCAGGCTGTATCTCATGAACCGTGATAGTTATACAGTTCAAATTTTCACAGATGATGTATTTCTGTTGCCGCTAAAATAACAAATATTAAAAAAACAGAATAAAATAAATATTCAAGGGGGCTCCCATACAACAAACGTGATCTTTTTGCTCGACATTGATAACGGCAACAGGTAGACGCTTGAAATATTCACAGAATATTTAGATATATATTTACTTCAAAAATAAATAGTTAAATTAAAATAAAGTGAATATTTAAGGGGGGCATTTTGCATTTTGAGGTTAGAAACTTGTTTACCAAATAAGACAAGTAAGGATGAATTCACCTTAGATATAAGTAGGTACTTGTTTTTTTTTAATGTAACTGACCTTATTCAACTCCAACTGGGTCTTGCCTTCAACTGGCGCCTGTTAAAAAACGAAGTTTTTGTAAGTAACACCAAATTTAAATTTTTGCCAATTGCTTCTTATTGAATTGTCAAAATCTCACGTCATGCCATTCAAAAGGCAACTCAAAAAAACTCAAATCTCAACACGTTTTATTCGGCAAATTGGGCCACCTGTGGGATCGTTTATTGTCACATGAATATTAAAATGGGTCGAATCTAACAGCGCTTCGGACAGGACCATCATTACTGAGAAGCGCCGCAAGAAACTCAGCAGAAAGTCATGGATTTGAGTCAAACAGTGAAGTGCTAGAGATGTGCAGGAGTCTTGGACTTATTTTCTAGGAACGGGGAGTGCGACCCGTGTTACTTAACCAGCGTAGCGTACTAAGCGTAGCGTGCATTGGTGGGGCCCCGTATAAAAATTTGTTTGGGGGCCCTTAGGAAGGGTAAAGATTTTTTGCTCACGCACGTTGGGGCCCCGTATAATTGATACGGCAGATACGGCGGTAGCTACGCCCCTGTTACACCAATAGTAGCACGGGTATTTTTTTTTTGCCCGTGTTACCACTAACTGCTCTAACACGGGACATTTTTTATTTCCCATATTACTACTACTACCCATTATCATGGTTGAAACTTTTTCCTTTTTTGATCACCAAACACTGATTGTGGTTGTATAAGTAGGTGGGTTAGGTTTGTTAGGTAACCGTAGATGCCCGAAGGGCAAAACCACCCAGAAGCAGGAGCCCCGCTCTTAGGCGGGGATCCGTCGAAAGTCAGTATGACAAATAAAGTAGTAATATGGGAAATAAAAAAATTCCCGTATTACCTACTACCAGAGCAGTTAGTGGTAACACGTGCAAAAAAAATACCCGTGATACTACTGGTAGTAAGTTGGGTAGTAACACGGGTAACGAAGGGGGAGTGTAGGTACTTTTCAGACGCGACAACGTAGGTCTGCAAAGTGCACTCTCCTGAGGATTGTCCCTGTCTCTAGCTACGACGCTTTGCATTGTATGGTGGTTCCCGATGGAAAAAACAGTACCGCGACTCACTTATAAAAAACGCACAGCCTAAACGGGTGGTCCTAGAGGTTTGAAATTTAGACGAGACATTTCTCGAGTACCCTAGGGTAGCACTCAGGAGGGATTTTTTGAAATTCCCTAAAGGGGTGAAAAGTGGTGATAATGTTTGTATAGAAAATACCGCGGGCGAAGCTGTGACGGGTCCACTTGTAGGTGCATACCAAAATCACAATGGATGTTACCAGTGGCCCTAACATGCATGAGTGCATGACACAAAGATAAGATAGATCGCGTGTCTCTTTCACACTAGTACCGACGAAAGAGATAGTCATAGAGATAAACGGGTTTAATTTATCTTTGTGGCATGCATGTTAGGGCGCCGCAGCGATAGGACGTTTATATGCCTATGATAAATGAGATATGATTACGTACCGCAATGTCATCGTTAACCGTTGGAGGGACGTTCGGTGCGAGCTTGTCGGCGAGAGTCGCAATCTAAACATCTTTTATTTTTTAGTTATGCGCCATCTATTAGAAACTTGGCAAACTATTATAAGAATGAACGACTCGTGCAATTATGGAGGTGAATACTCTACCTGAATTGAACTCCCTAATAATATTTGGAAAAGGTAAAATATTCCCATTTTCTTTCCCAATTCACCCCTACAAAATTTGTAGTCCATTTAATGTCCACTGTGTTTAATGACCACAAAAAAAACAACCGTTGATAGGTAATGAGTAGTCATAGTTAATGAGTCGGTTAACAAAGCGATTATTATGAAATGGAACGAATGAATGATGGATGAATGAGAAATAGAACGAGTCAATGATCAATCGATTAATTGACGAATCGATGTTTTATATCAATTAACTGACAAACAGGCAGACGGCCCACCTGATGGAAAGTGGTCACCGCCGCCCATGGACATCTGCAACACCAGAGGTGCTGCCAATGCGTTGCCAGTCTAGGGAGGGTGGGGAGTGGGGATGGGATGGGGATGAGGGAATAGGCCTCCGGATCTCGTCACACACCGTACAAAACGCAATAGCAAGGTATTACTTTACGCTGACTGTAAGACTGTTTGCAGGAAATATGAATCAATGGATGAGTGAATGAATGACGGCTTACGTTAGGGTACTGCGAGAAGCATGCGCGCGCGCGTCCAATGCACGGAGGCGGCACGGCTCGCCCGTAGCGGTCGCGGTCAGCCGGGTCGAACATGTAAAAGCCTGATGGAAAATCACCAAAATCAACAGGAGACTACTAACTTAATTAAATAAAGTGGATTCATCCGTACTTGTCTTACCTACTTGCTAAACAGGTTTATAACCTCAAAAGTTTTTGGGTGAAACAGCTATTTTGTCGTAAGTAAAGCAATCCTTGGTGAAAAATTGGCAAAGTGGTGGCTAAAATATTATCTCCGGTTACTTAATTTACGAAGGAATAGCTGTTTTAGTCAAAAAGGTGCATTTTGAGGTTAGAAACTTGTTTACCAAAGAAGTCAAGTAAGAATGAATTCACTTTACACATAGATATCTTCTATAGATATAAAACAGTACCGTGACTCACTTATAGACAACGCACGTGGTCCTAGAGGTTTGAAATTTGGAGGAGCTATTCCTCGAGTACCCTAGAGGTGCACAAAGGGGGATTTTTTTAAATTCCGTCCCTAAAGGGATGATAAAGTTTGTACGGAAAATACCGCGGGCAAGCTGTGGCGGGTCCTCTAGTTTATGTGTAAAAGTTTTCTTCTTCATTGTTAGTTACCTCTCGGCGTTCTGAAGAGTGCAACAGCAAAGTCTCCCTTCCCGGCCAGGAACACGCCGCTTCTCTCTTCGCGGAAAAACGCCGTCAGCTGTAGATTTATCAGCCAATATAGTACAGAGGACCTCTTAACCTGGGGTTGATGTACCATTTAGGGGTCCATTCTATTCGAAAAGGGGTACGATGGAGTTTTGAAAATATACCAATGACGGCTATCCGTGTCCGTACTAAGGGCTGTTGGCCGAGATAAAAAATAATAAAAATCAGGGTTATAACTCATTATAAATACCGGTCCTCTAATTATTTTTACCGATGATAATAAAAAATTAAAGGGAGAGTATTTTTTTTCATAGGATATTATTATTGAATAGCCTGTATATATCCCATTGCTGGCATATCGTCAAACGACAAGCATGACGAAGTGTTCGGAGGAAGAATCAGAGTCGGTGACGTTTATTATGAAACGTGAAATCGCTTCGTCTAAAACAATGTGGCAACATCCATACGACACACTATTGTTGTTAACGCGGCGCCGCGTTGACAACAACTGCTTCCCTCGTACCACGAAACTCAGTGCGCGCGGCGATAATCCACACCCGTCTTAGTTTGCAATAATTAAGCGACAGTTGCTATTTCGAGACGATATCATAATATTTATCAACTCACAGCGAACAGACCTTACACGCAGAGTTTCACGTCCATCCTGCACGTATAAACGGGTACCCGTTTAGATTACCCGCGTTTTAACCCGTAAATGTCTATGAGCCAGGTACAAATTTCGTTAATCATTTCCTCCCGGGTAATAACTCGTAAAATGCTTCAAAGAGTTGTATCATGAAGCCTCTTGAACGTCAGCTGCAGTTCCATGGGTGGTTTCAGCAGTGGTAAACTCAAAAGGACGTTACCTCAAAACTTTACCCTAAGGCGTGGGTAGGATTTATACTTTTTACCTACATATCGGAACAAGAGTACGCATTCGGATTTTTTTACTTTAAACGTATGAAGTATGCTCAAACTTATCAAATTATATCAGGGCTTCTATTTGGGGCTTCTAAGTGATTTTACTATATCGCCACTAAAATGCCAAAACCACGAATGTGTCGTTATTTTGTACGAGTTCGACGTTCACATTCGCGGTTTTGTCAATTTAGTGGCGATATAGTAACATCACTTAGAAGACGTTAGATAATGTATCTTGTTCTGTATAGATCTTTTACACCGTCAGAAATAAAGTGCGTGATCTTGACCCGAATGACTCTAGGAGCTCTAAAAGAAACCGACATATACATAGGCGCGATGCACATTACCCTTCTTTGCTAGCGTATCAGGGTAAAAAGTGGTAGAACCCTGGTACCTGTGGGATCAGATCTCGGTCAACGATACCGCTCTGCCGCGGCTTGTAGACAACCACGCGACACACACAGTTGCCCGGCGTGTAGAACTTACGCAGGATCTGGAAGATATACATAGGTAATAGGCTAATTTCCTAAAAAAATCCAATTAGTCCGTCATTTACATTATAAAAAAATATTGAACACATATTTTTTCATTTGTCAATTAAACAAAAAATGACGAAGATATAGTGCGTTGAAGTTCCGCGTGACGTCACAACTTTGTACACTTTTCACCATTAAGTGACTCCCGAACTTTGATACGCATTATCTTTTTCAATTTTGATTGATTTGATAAAGCAAAAAATACGTGTTCAATATTTTTTGATAATCTAACTGACGGACTAATTAGAATTACTATTTTTTTACCCAGGCAACATCCCTCTTGAGGGCCCCGGAATTGGTATAATAAACCTTTTAACGGCCGTTCTCTAAATAAGACAAAATCTGTAAATATAATGCTGATGAATAAACTGTAATCGATCGTGGAAAAATGCTACATGGAAAAAAGCTACACGAAAATAATGCGTTCGCGGAACCTCTCTAACAAATGGAAATTTGGTATGGCAATAGTTAATGGAAAGTCCGTGCTTCTCTGATGAAAACTCGTTATTTGAGGGGGATAAATTAAATTAATAAACGGATGAGTGAATAATAAAATTAACGGGAAGAAAATAAACGAGCGAGTAAAAAATAGAAGAGTTAATGAATGTTGTAATAAGCCAAATAACGAATAAACTAAATTAAGTAATTAATTGGGTAGACATGTGACTGAATGAACGGAAAAATGAGTGAATGGAAACGCCCGAGTGAGACCTGTTCAATGCCCAGTATCCTGGTGTTTTTCGGCTTGTAGTGCAGATAGCTGTCTTGGTACAGCTGGTCTCCGGAGTCCAGGATCGAGTCGAGGGTGGTGCCGCACCAGCGGCACACGTCCTCGACGCGCGACATCGCCACCGCCATCACGGAACACGCGAGCGCCTGCAAACAATTTTGTGTATTATTTACAAAACTCTAAAGTGTATTTTGCAGGGTTACTGAATCATCTGGGTAATTCTCAACCATAATTTGAGCGTTTTCAGAAAAAAAGTGTTGATACCTTTTAATTTTTTGGGTACCGTACCTCAAAAGGAAAAAACGGAACCCTTATAGCCACTCGTGGCCTATTTGCTCCGAAACTACTGGACCGATTGAGTTGAAATTTGGTACACATAATATAAGTCCGTGACCGCAACACGGACGTGTCACGTAAATAAATAAATTTTAAACCCTTTGGGCGGTAAAATAGAAAATGAATAAAAAGTTTTGCAAGCTATGGCGTGTGACATACATATCAAATGAAAGGGCTCATTAGAAGGAACTTAAATATATATTTTTTTATAATTTTAAAATAAACTGTTTTGAATTTATTCAGGAAAATAGGTGAAAATCAAAGCGAAGATTACATTTCGGACCGTTGGCATCTATCCCAAGGGTTAAAACTCACCTGGTTCCCTCTGGAAGCGAATGGGAACTTGCGACACGCTATGGAGTGGCACGCGCTGAGGAACTGGCTGCCGTCAAAGAGCACCAGCCAGCCGCTCGTGTTCCGCTGTCCTGCAGACCAAGAACTAGAATCAGTAGGAGGAAATCGGCTCGATGGCACAGTGGTTGCATCTGCCTCCTGTTGCGAGTTCGAAGCCGCTCGGAGCAAACTTATCTTCATGAGCACGAATTTTTAAAACAAGTTCCTTAAAAGACTTCACACCAGTGGCGTAGCTACCCAAGGGCTAGACGTTGCCGTGCATCGGAGCCCCCATGCTCAGGGGCCCTCAGACCCTGACCAGCACCCCTCGTATTGAATTAGCTAAAAATTCTCCCACCTTAACCAGTTTAGTTAAGTCCCCAGTTCATCATCATTTCAGCCGAAACATGACCACTGCTGGACGTAGGCCTCCGCCAATGATCTCCACAACGACCGACTCTGTGCAGCTCGCATCGAGCGGAGACCCACAATTTTCAGCAGGTCGTCAGTCCACCGTGTGGGTGGTCTGCCCACGCTGCGCCTTTCGGTACGCAGTCGCCACTCAAGAACTCTGCGACTTCCCATCGGCCATCTGTTCTACGAGCAATGTGCCCCACCCACCGCCACTTAAACTTAGCAATCTGTGGGCTATGTCGGTTACTCTTGATCTTTTGCGGATCTCCTCATTTCTAATCCGATCTCGCAGCGATACTCCAAGCATAGCCCGCCATCGCCCTTTGGGTGACCTTGAGCCTTCTTATGTGGCCCATAGTGAGCGACCACGTCTCAGTGCCGTAAGTCATCAGTCAGAGGTCGTACTATGAGCTCTTAATTTCTGGCAGTTTCCGCCGTAAACGGAACTGCCTGGAGATTCGAATTTTGAGCGCGCTAAAGAGGCCAGCTTCAGCGCGCACGAATTTTCCAGGCAATTCAGTTTAAAGCGGAAACTGCCTGGAATTAAAGCTCATAGTATGACCCCAGGGCGTTCGGTTACCTAGCTACGCCTCTGCTTTACATATCATGCGCCGTGATATGTGTGACGTTTTTTACGACGTCATGTCAGCTAGAAGACAAAAGAAGTCACGCCACACTTCTACCGCGCCTGCAGTGCCCGGGGCCTCATTGAATTACATAGTGAGGAACTGCTCAAAGCTTTTTCACAATGCTTACTTTTGAGGTGTCAGAACGTGAATCTGACACCATCACAGGTTCAGTCGCATGTCAACCACCATCGATGACACCTGTTTAAGTGACACTGTTATAATTGAAAAAATGCCCTCCCGTATCGTGCGGTGTGCGACAGCACCACCGACCCCACCGCGCACAATGATATGATAGCGTGTGAATCAAGCAATATTAGAATTTTGTGTGTATGACGTAAGAACTAAGACATCAGCAATAGTGTGTGGGTAAGCCATGGTGCTAGCGTTTGAGAACCTTCTATGAGACTTTTTACATGAAATTGTACTGGCATATCCTTCTTTTGAGATCTTTGCCAGGCCTTTATTCGTTGGACTATCAGAAGCATGCACTCACCCTTGAGCTTGCTGTCCTTGTCTCTTGCGTCGGCGACTATCTGCGCGTCCTGGCAGGTGATCCCGCCGGGCGGGTGCTTCCGGTCCGCTTCCGACGCCCTGCGCTTGCCGCCGTCGATGCCAACCTGGACAAGACCATGCCAAATGTATGTCTTATATGCCTTAGTATATTCAGGATGATGGACGAACTCGTAGGTATTTCAGTATCCTGAATAGTCTCCAAAACGTCAGCCTCAAATTGGCGTACCCGTGGCAGATATCCAGGATCTGATGATTCCAAAAAATAGTACGTAAATAGTACCCAATTAGTATCGAATTCAAAAAAATAGTAACTTTGTAATTTCGGATTGGGTTCTATTTTTTTGGAAACATCAGATCCTGGATATCTTCTACGGATACGCCAACTTGACGCTCACTACTAAACGGCTGAATGATTTTTAATGAAACTTTCAAGGTTAATTAGCTACTGTAACTCAAATAATACAATACAATACAATACAATACAATACAATACAAATACTCTTTATTGAACACCACATAAAACTTATTGGAAAAAGACAAAGAAATAGGTAACACGGTATACAATAGGCGGTCTTATCGCTAAGTAGCGAATAATGACATTTATTTTATTTTTATATCTCAGGATTTGGGAGATCAGAACTTATTCAGAGATATTACATATTGCTGTTTGTATGAATAAAATAGGTACCTAAAGAACTATTTTCTTAACCATACTTTACCTATTATAGGAAAACCTATAAGAAGTCTATGGTAATTAAAAAAACAGGAAATCTTAGATAATCATGTACGAAACGGAACCCTCTCCACGCGAGTTTAACTCGCACTTGTCCGGTTTTTATCCGCGTCACCCAACAATACCAAACCCTCGGGTAAACAGCCTAAACGATTGCTCCTAGAGGTTTGAAATTTGGAGGAGACATTCCACGAGCACCCTAGAGGTGCACTATGGAGGGATTTTTGAAAAGGGGTGATAAAGTTTGTATGGAAAATACCGCAGGCGAAGCGGGTCCACTACTTTAAAATAAAGTTCAAGAAACGGCAGCTCACTTTGCTAGTAGCCGGCACCAGTTTGACGTTGGGCGGCGCTTTGACGATGGGCGGTTCGACGCCGCCCATCTGCTTGATGGGCGCTATCACCACCGACATTGCGTACAGATGGAAGTCATTCTTCATTCGTTCACAAGTCGGTACATTTTGAAGGTACCTGAGAAACAGTTGCATGATTATCATTATCTTCATCAACCTCATCAGCATATACACTGCCGTCGAAAAGTTTCTGGACACTGACATTATCATATAACATTTTTAAAAGACATTACTAGTAGTGTCTTGTAAAAAATACGTAGATATAATGTGAATTCAATATAAGATTTTATATGTTACTTTCTTTAGTAAAATGATAAAGTATTAATTGAATGAATGTTTTTATTCAATTGGTTATACTTTTATTGTATATGATAATGTCAGTGCCCGGAAACTTTTCGACGCCGGTGCATATTCACTAGTTTTAACCTGCAACTTCGTCCGCGTGGAATTCGTTTATTCGTATACCAAATTGCATCAAAATTGGTACAGCGGCTTAGTCATACGAGTAAATTGTGCAGATACATAAGCTTTTTTAATTGCATTTTTATAACAAGCTTCTTTGCCCATTGCACTTTAATATTGCAATAAAATGCGTACACCAAATTTCGTGTCTGTGCTGTTGACCGTTGAAGAGTTCCTTTATCTGGAGTTTATCCTGGACGTCGATTCAGGTCATGCTTACCATAAAAATGCATTGTCATCGGAACTGATCCAATATGAAAAAATTCAGCTTCGTAGGATAATTCAGCTTGCAAGATTGGACACCAACATACAAACATTTCAAGTTAATAAAAAGCTTATAATAATAGTTTAACGATTTCGATGAAATTTGGTATGGAAATAGCTTGAACCCTGGGGAAGAACAAAGGCTACTTTTTCAAGTAAAACAACTGAAAAACGGACTGAAAGATGTCTAGGTTTAAAAAGTCAGTAACCAGGAAAATTCGTTACCTATTTTTTAAAGATAAGTACATTTTAATACTTAAATAATACAAAAGAAAAAACGATTCATGATCGGATCATGTTTCTATATTTTTTTTATTAGCTTCAGTTGTAATTAACTAATTAACTAACAAACAATTTATTAAAATCTAAGAAACTTTGTAAGTGTATGCATTTCGGAAGACAATACAATAATTTGGTACCATCGAGCTGATCTGACCGTGGAGCCAGGAGGTGGATAGTGAAAGTGTTCAATGACTACTAGTAAACCCCTAGAGTTTGGGCTCATTTGTTTTGACGAGTCCAATACATTACCTTGGTAATGAGGGTCTTTTATACATTTTAGTGCGTTTGTGTTTGTGTGGTTTTATTTTAGTTTTTGTAAACTATAATTTAAATTAATTAATTATCTTACGCATAAGCCATGAGTTTAGGAGACGTGAAAGTTAGCACGCAGGCCGCACCATCGTCCTGTAAATTACGACGTGTAATGAAAAAGTCAAGAGCCATGGCCATGACAGTTATCTTGTGATCGAATTAATGGAAATGGACAAGTAAAGATAATGTTAATGAATTATGAATGATTGAAAATTTTATTGATGCATGAATGAATAAATTACTAATGACCTAGTAATTAAAGAGTGAGTAAGGTAAGTTAAGAGAGCGAGTGAATGAGAAAGTTAGGTAAGGTGAGAGAGTGAATGAGTGAGTGAGTAAGGTACCTAAGATAGGTAAGTAAGTGTTATTAATAATATTGGAGATGTAATGTTCATATTGAACATGTATGTAATAAATAAGATCAACAGATTTATATATCGATCTGACGACGCGGTTAGACTAGTTGGTAGTGATGCTGCCTGCGAAGCTAGCCCCGATCCCCGGTAAGGGCTAATATTTGTGTGATGAGCACGAATGTTTGTTTAGTTTTAATCTGACGAATGTTTGTTCCTGAGTCTTGGATGTTTCCTATGTATTTAAGTATTTATTTATCTATATAAGTATGTATATCGTCGTCTAGTATCCAAAACACAAGCCTTTAGAGCTTTCTTTGCGACCAGATCGATTTGTGTAAAGATTGCCTCCTGTTTTTTTTTTTGTTATTTTCTTAATAGATTACGCAGAACGACAGATTACAAAATGCGCTTTCAGCGGATTATGTCTACGTAGAATCTGTACTCAGATAAATATGGAAGATATCGTGTGGGGAAATATAGATTATGTAAAAAAAAATCTAAAGGTATAAAAAAAAACTAGACACTAGACTAGATACGTGGTGTGTCCCCACCAATCTCGTGTAAACCATTATTTATAGTTATAATTATTTTTTTTGCAATTTGCTTGTAAGTCAGTGTGATAAGGGAGTGAGACTGACTGAGGCATGCAAAGTGAGTGAGTGAGTAAGTAAGTAAGTAGGAAAGTAATTGACTGAGCGACCTGCGCGTCGATCCTCAGGCCCGTGGGCCCGCACGCGTGGGGCTCCATCATGTAAAACGGCGGGGCGCCCACCACCCTCCACACGGCGACAGCGTGCGGCGCCGACCACAGGATACCATGCGTGTGCGACTCGAAGAAACGCTCCAAGGCACATCTGTAACAACGTATTAATAACGTGTTTTAGCAGTGGTAGAGCCAAACAGTAATCCTCACTAGATGATACTGTTCGAATGGGCCGGCTCGACCGGGGTAGTACCACACTCACAGAATATCGGCGTAAAGTAATAGCTTGCTATTGCGTTTCGTACGATGAGTGACGAGATCCGGAGGTCTATTCCCTCATCCCCATCCCATCCCCATTCCCCATCCTCCCTAGACTGGCAACGCATTGGCAGCACCTCTGGTGTTGCAGATGGCCATGGGCGGCGGTGACCGCTTCTGCCTGTTTGTCAGCCTACTCCTTTCTCTAAGGGCCGGCAACGCATCCGTGATTCCCCTGGTGTTGCGGGTGTCCATGGGCGGCGTTGATGGCTTACCATCAGGTAACCCGCCTGCTCGTTTGCCACCCTCTTAACATAAAAAAAGTTAGGCTCGCCGGTGAGTGTTATTTAAGAGGATATACCTGACGCTCATTTCGGTCGGTTGACTCTGCTCCAGCTTCCCAGTAAAAATGGCGTCGAGGTCGTAGCGAACGTAGTTCACACCGAGCACGAAACGTTTCAGCACCTGCAGTATACAATGAAGTTTTAAAAACTTCTAGACACGATTGTCAACTACTATCCTCCACAGACCATATATCCAAGCGATCGCTGCCAGTTTTAGAGGCAAGAATCCATAAGCAGCGGGGCTTCCGGCAGGCGCGGGCGCATAACCTTCAACGCACCAATCACAGCGCTATAAGAACCCCGCGCGCCCCGCTAGTTTGGCAACTTTCTTTGTTAGTAAAAGTTAGGCTAGGCGATGTCATTACGGTATTTGGTTTGTGCTATCCTCCTAATCCTACTATCTACTATAGTACATTGTGCATCTAGGGCCGTAAGAAGGGGATAACTAACGAGTTTTTTTATCCGCTTACTGCCCGTGATACACACAATGTTTTTCATCACATTTGCGAGGAAACTAAATAAAAAATGGTCATTTTTTTAAATTCCAATTGTACACCGTGAATTACCATCAGGTGGGTAGAATAAACTGTATGTCGCGTCGGTTGCGCACTACTTCTTTAAGAAAACGACCTTCACCGGACCCGGCGCGCACGCCCCGCCGTCAGCGGGAGTTATAAACCATACAAAATCTATAACTGCCCGTGGGAGGTAAATCGGCTTTAGCTGCTCTATACGCCTGCGTATGATAACACCCTTTCCGAGCAAGTGTGATGAAAATATTATAAATGCGAAAGTTTTTGTGTGTGTTCTCACTCACTCAGCTCCGTAACTGTTGAACGGATTTTCATGAAACTTAGTATACAACGTGTAAAAAAACTGTGTACGAACACGAAACCCAGTGAAATACTCATGAAACTGAACAACTTTCCCCAAGGAACGTAAATTGAAAAGTGAAGTTTTTTTTTTTTTTCATCTTTCAATAGTCGGACCGGACCCGGAACTACTGGTACATATTCATATGTAATGTCTACCTCGGTACCTAAGTAGGACTTTTACATATGTATACTACATAATTGACCACTACGCATCGATAAATATGACGCAGTTTAAAAAAATGTATGATTTCTTAACAAAAAAAGCATATTACTCAATACAAGAATATTTAATAGATGCATTTTAATAAGAGGTAACACTGAAGTACCTATATAATAACTATGTGCATGTAATGCATGCTGCATGTTTGTATGCCTCATGTCTTACAAATGAATATATTGATTTATTGATTGATTGATTGATAAATACTTCAGTTGACATTGTCAATTGTCATCCTCATTGGACGACGCGGATAGCCTAGTTGGGAGTGACCCTGCCTCCGAAGCTAGCGTCCCGGGTTCGATCCCCGGTAAGGGCAAATATTTTTGTCATAAGCACTAATGTTTGTTCCTGAGTCTTGGATGTTTCCTATGTATTTAAGTATTTATTTCTCTATATAAGTATGTATATCGTCGTCTAGTACCCATAACACAAGCCTTTAGAGCTTACTTTGGGACTAGATCGATTTGTGTAAAAGACTGTCCCCTGATTTATTTATTTATACTTCAGATTTAATATTCTTACACAAGGGATCGTGTCTGTAACATTTGGTAACAGGTGTGTTTTACAATAATAAAACGTGGCCGGGGTCAGCACGCCCACCAACCCGATATTCATTAACTTTAAGCTTTATAGAACTCGCGTTTTTTTTGCCAAAATCATAGTTTCAAGCCAAAACCAGGTGTAAAACAGTACAGATATAGTGAATAATATGTTTCAATCGGTAAAACTCGGATCTCAATCGGAAGACGACGGGGCCCGAAGTGTCAATTAATTATTTTATTCAATGAGTGACATGTTAATATGAAACTTTATTATTTAGTGTCAAATGTCAATATGAAACATGACAGCATGGTATGATGGGTACTGGCCCCCAATTCTCGATGCATTCGAGATAAAATCGATTGAGAGATTAAACGTCAGATTCATACAGTTGTGTCAAATGACTGTATGCACTGACGTTTAATCTTGATTGTGAGATTATGGCGAATGTACCGAGAATTGGGGGCCTGCTGAAGCTAATTGAGAGAGCACGATAAATACGAACTTTTCCGATAAAACACGATGGAAAATAATTATGCACTACATCTGAATGTAGTTCCATATAGAACTATTGGAATCATTCAATTGACATTAACATATGTACCGATTGTTCCATATGGAACTCCTGGGATACGTTTAAATTTAATTAACTATCCACACGAATTGAGTATCAAATCAGTCATAAATCTAGACTTCTGCTACCGTTAGATGTCTCTAGTGGTGCTAACCTGCAGTGGAAGCAGCACGTCCTCGCCGGGTCTGAACTCGTAACCCAGCGCACCGAGAGACCCTGCGAACAGCGAACAACCCACCGCCATGACCTGCATAAATAAGTATTGTCATGAATGAGAGGACAGACTGACTCTATTCCAGTTAACAGGACTGTAAACTGACGGCAAAAGTTGATAACGATTTACTGGGGGAAGGAGATGGTGACCTGGTCGACGGTCCTGCGCGTCCACAGGTGCGGACGACGCACGTGCGACATGCAGGCTGCGACGATCGCGCCGCACGACGACTGCAGCAGCGCGTCGCGGGTGAACCTGGGAGGATCAGGTAAGGATGTTGGAAGGAATCAAGGGTGTGATTTTGTAAAACCATGCTTCGTTCATGAACTCGAATCGAGCGCAACTTGACCCGTCAGCGCTTATAAACTATTATGAGAATGCGTGTCTGCGACCTTGGTCGTGTATCGACGACGCCGGCCACGGCCGTATGCACCTACCTCCGCATAATGCCTACGAGTGCGCGAATCTTTGAATGTCGGATGAAATGAGCGAGACAGCAAATGAAATATTTATCTTGCAAGTATGCCACGGGTCTTTCACCACTCTAAATCTACCAGCGTTTCAAAGGGTGACTTCTGCTGAGGAGCGCCGCAAGAATCATTTACTGCTTTATTATTTTGTAATGTTTCTATATTATGATATAAAACCAATGTTTTATTTGAAAATACGATTTTTTGTTGAGTTTCTTGCGGCACTTCTCAGTAATGATGGTCCTGTCCGACCGAAGCGCTGCTAGATTCAATTTAATTTATTCAAGTGACAAGTAAAAGAGCCCACAGGTGCCCAATTTGCTGAATAAATGATTTGAATTTAAGATAGATAATTCTCACTTGGTAAGATCGGGCGGGCGTGTGCCGCGCAGTATCGTCCTCCCCCTCGCTGTCTCCACATAAGCTGTGAGCACCTTCCACTCGTACCCCTCGTCCGGAACGGCTCCTTGGGCAGTCACCTGGCCTGCCTGCTTCGAAAACTCCCAGAATACCTTCACTGACGTTATGGAGAATCTGGAATCGAGGAGTATGCTCAATCACTATGGTTCAATAAATAAATAATAAATGTGCGTTCATCAAAGACTTTTACAACCTTTTGCATTTAAAATATACATAGATGAGATCTTGGTTGGCGACCGCGAACTGTAAGGCGCAGCGTGCGCAGACCACCCACACGGTGCACTGACGACCCGGGTTCCAGTTCATAATGATAACAAAATGTTGCAAAATGACTGGTTCGCAAAATACCTCGACCGCAATATGACTAGATCACCAAAATGACTGGGTCGCGAAAATGAGTAGACTAGTTGGCAAAATGACTAGGTCGCAAAATGACTAGATAGCTAAATGCAGATGCTGCAGACATTTTGTTCCTTTATATTTTTCTGCCCATACATTATTGGTTTCAAATGAAAGGGCTTGGGCTTAGACATTCATTCTCAGCATTAGTAAGATCTTGGCATTATATGATATTGGCATTGTGAGAACTTGGCATTGTGAGATCATGGCGTTGTTATATCTTGGCATTAAAATTCGGACTCTGACCTGGTGAACAGTATGGAACTCAGCGGATCCGAGTAGCACAGGATCGATCATTATAACGGTTATTGGGGGAGGTCTATACCCAGTAGTGGATGTCTTTCGTCTGAAATGATGATGAAATAAAGCTTTTTTATACTGACTTATTATTTCCAGGACGGTTCAACCCCTCCACGTTAGCCTTGAAGGTTTCCGCCAGCTCTGCCACCGTGCTGAACAGCACCAGGCCCGCCGCGCCGCCGGGCGAGCTCCTCCCCGAGGGTCCGATGCAGTGTGGATCCCACATGACATAGCCCTTGTCATCCATTGTCTTCCAAACGCCGACGCAATAATCTTTTGCGCAGAGAACGCCGTGCTTGTACTAAATAAAGATAATAAAATGAATATTAAGGGATCGTCCACAAATTACGTAACGCTATTTGGAGGGTGTGGGAGCGGCCGAGCGTTACGGTCCTGCAACGTTAGGGGCAAGGTTTGCGTTATGTCCCGATTTTATAATATTATACATATAATGTAAAAAAAATGGAGTGGATTTCGACATGATGGAGTGGGTGGTAGAAGACGCAGAAATAGACACAGAAGAAGCCCATACCGATTCTGATTCCGATTTACCTTTAATAGAACGTATTAAGAAATTGAATCGAAATCCGTTAATAGATGATTAGAATTCTCAGAATTATTATCTTCCTTAAAACCACACTTTCGTGTTTTACGAGTATATGCTGTCTCAGAACTCAAGGCTCCATACTTACAGTATCAAAGAAGCTGCTGATGCCTCTTCTCACGTTGAGAACTGAGCCGGTATCGCCGGTTTTGATGTCGCCACGGACTACGTCTGCCTCCATGTCCAACTTGATCTGTAATAAGATACAGATATAGTGAATAACATGTTTCCATCGGTAAAACTCGGATCTCGATCGGAAGACGACGGGACCCGAAGTGTCAATTAATTATGGTATTAAATGAGTGACATGTTTATATTCATTCATATGAAACTTTATTATTTATTGTCAAATGTCAAAATGAAAAATGACAGTATGGTATGATGGATACTGGCCCCCAATTCTCGATGCATTCGATATAATGTTGATAGCGAGATTAAACGTCAGATTCATACAGTTGTGTCAAATGACTGTATGCACTGACGGCTAATCTCGATTGTGAGATTATCTCAAATGCACCGAGAATTGGGGGCCTGCTGAAGCTAATTGAGAGAGCACGATAATACGAACTTTTCCGATAAAACGATGGAAACTAATTATGCACTACATCTGTAGATTATAGAATAGATAGATGATTTATCGATACTAATCATACATTGTGAACAAGGATATCAATAATCGTCATTTAAAAATTAAATTACTAATAATCATGACGACGTGGGTAGACTGTAGGTCCCGGGTTTGATCCCCGGTAAGGGCAAATATTTGTGTGAAGAGCACGGATGTAATGAAATAAGTTAGTAATGGTGCCTAAGGGCGTGGCGAGTTAGTGATGCTGCCAATGATCATGGCGAGTTAGTGATGGTGGCAAATGGTCGTGGTGAGTTAGTGATGGTGCCAACGGGCGTGGCTACTTAACTTACTGATGGTGCCAATGTACATGGCGAGTTAGTGATAGTACCAACGGCCGTGGCGAGTTAGTGATGGTGCCTACAGGCGTAGCGAGTTTGTGATGGTGCCAACGGGCGTGGAGAATTATTGATGATGCAAAAGAGAACATAATTAATATAGGTTACAATCAACATTTGTAAACTATTATAGCCACTCAAAGATCTTGAAAATTAAAAAGCCAGCGATGGCGTACATGTCTTAAAACAGTCTTAAGAAATACTAGGCCAAAAAACTTAATTTATAACGCAGCAAAAAACTTACATTGAAACTCGTGAGATGAAACTCTTTGACGCACTCATCGGCTTTCACACGAGGCCAGTTCGAAGCATTTTTCAACGACATGGTATACAGACGGTCGCCATATTTCAAAATGGCGTCGATGAGGTTCGGCTTCCAGAAGAAATATGGTTCTATGTGCTCGACTACTATGGCGAGAACTGACATGGCGGCGTCCTGCGAAAAAAGTAGTTAATAAAATGATTACTTTTTAAAGTAAGCACAAATGCTTACAACACCTAAAGGAATAACGAAAAATTTTACAAATTCAATTATAACATTTGTTGTAAGCATATTGTATTATGTCAAATGGAATTATACTTAGTTAAAAGTATACGTAGATGTTTTCTTTACGATTATCACTATCACTTGGTAGCAAACTGATGTTTTCTAGTTGTCACCTGGTTCCCACTTTTGAATTAATTGGTTGTCACTTGGCACTTGATGGCCGCCGCTTGTTACCTTATCACAAAGCTTCCAAAGTGATTGCCTCTCGATACCTCAGTTGTCCTGGCATGTCCACAAAGTATATAATTGCCACTGGATACCTGGTTGTCCCTGGACGTGTCCATGAAGTAGTTCTCGTTCTGCGCGACGCGGCCGCGCACGGAGGCGGTGGAGCGCCCTATGCGCGTCATGTACTTGCCCATGGCACCTTCTTCCAGAGGCTCCACCAGGACTTCCTCCTCTGAAGGGATGAGGATAGGGCTCAGAGTCACATAAACAGCGTCGAACTACAAATTAGGATTCACGTGCCACGCTCTCATTTTGTTGCTATTTAACTTCAAGTAACATGGAAGTGAATGTAGGGTATGGCAGATGAAACATGACAGTGCAATCAATGCAGTGGAGATGCGAGCTTGGAGAAGTATGTGTGGTGTTTCTATGAGTGACAGGATAAGGATTAGAGTGATAAGGGAACGATTCGGTGTGGAAGATGTAGTCGTAAGAATTGAGAAAGGTATGCTTAGACGGTTTGTGGAGAGGATGAACGTAAGAAGACTAACAAAGCAGATTTATAAGGCTAGGCGAACGTACCAAAACCAGATCGAGAACGTTCTTAACAAAGGCCAGGTCAAGAGTACCCTAAACCGGCGAGCGTGCATGAAGAACTTAATGAGAGTAGAAAGCGAAAGGTGTGTGTCAGGATCGTAACAGGTGGAAATCCGTGGTCTCGGCCTAGTCCTTTAAGAAACAGGCGTGATGTATGTATGTATTTATGTGTAAAACGGAAATCCACTATCGGGAGAGCTTGAAACGGGGGACGAAAGCCCTCACTGATACGAAAAAACTTGGTCAGAATGGAACCTACAGTATATAACAAAGTGCCTGCTTGTGCTTCTCTCTCTTACCTTCTTCACCAGCGGCGGCCTCATCACCCCCTTCACCTCCCTTGGGGCTCGGTCGCTTCTCCTTCACTATGGTCGTTAGCTCATTGGTGACCTTCACAGGGTACAACTTGTAGGGTGCCAGGCATTGCTTGTTATCCAGAGCGCCTTGTCTCGCTGGAAGAATAAGTTTGATTCAAATGAATCAAATGTTCAAATTGATATTGTTTTTGTTTTAAAAAGGCCATATAAGCGATTTCGTTAGTGGTCAAAGTGTAGTTTGTCCGAATTATACGTTTAGCATAATTTGGAAAGTGCGCGCGTGACATCTACTTGCAAAATAAATATATTCGTTTCACTCGTACCTCCCCGCACCTACTTATTAAACAGAACCCTGGATATTACAACCAGCATCTATTGTAAGAACCTGTCACGTTTCTGAAATAGGGAATGGGTATAAAAATATGCGAGTCACTAACAGCAGATGACCGGTGACCAGCAATGGTCTCTTAAATGTATACTTAAGATTTAGGTTAAGGGTAAGACTAGGGACAATGGTAAATGTAGGGCTTACCCTTAATCTAACGGGTAATTAGGAAAGATTGAAAGTAAATTTAAACCCTACGTTAAAAAGTAACTTTAAGTTACCCTTGTCTTTAGTTTAATGTTTAAAGGCCGAGTGCACTCACTGAGTTTGTCGATGAACTCGCCGGGGCTCGCAAACACCATGAGCACAGGCGCGGCTTCTTTCGGCACCGGCACTGGCTCCACTTCGGGTTTTTCTTCGCCTTCTGCAAATACAATGAGATAAATATGTCTGCCGTGTTTGTTAATGCTATTTAACGCGTCGAAGTGTCCAATAATAGATTATTAACCAAGGAGCGTAAGAGAGAAATTGCACCCGAGATGTACACGAGCAAACGCATTGCTTATGATTCGAGAGTACAACGATCGATTGCATCCGCTTTGATCACTGATTTTCATCATAAACAGTACAGTTCAGTTTTCAATTAACAAGTAATAAAATTCATTTGAAGAATAGTCAAGAGCAGAAAATGACTGCAATATAATCCTTATATCTACAACGACGAGGTTCTCACCACCACCGGCTTCCTCCTCCTCGTCAGCGTCGCCCCCGCCACCTTCACCAGCCATCTCGTCCTTGATCCTCTGGAGGCGGATCTCGTCACCTTCGTGAACATAATTGTATAAATAATCAAGTTTAATAGAAGTGTAATTATTATTATTATTATCATCACGGACAGGACTATTATTACCAATAGGCCTGATATCGTGCTGACAGATCGCTCGCAGCGCTTGGCACTGCTCGTCGACATCACCATCCCCCATGACGACAACCTTGTGAAGGCCAAGAAGGACAAACTCAGCAAGTACCTTGACTTGGCTCACGAGGTGACCGCCATGTGGGATGTTGATTAGACGATCATTGTGCCGATAGTCGTTTCTGCGAATGGTCTCATAGCGAAGAGTCTCGACCAACACCTCAAGAGACTCTCGCTAGAAGGCTGGAGCAAGGGTCAGATACAGGAGGCGGTACTCCTGGACATGGCTCTCATCGCCAGAAGGAACCGTCGGTAGCTTGAGCCCTGCCCCGCTGCTAACGGCGCCCTAGTTTAGGTTTTTGTAGTGTTTGTATTTTTTTAGTGATATTATATTTTGCCTATTTATAAATATTATAAGAACCTAGCCTAAGATTTAAGAAAAGAAAGAGAATAATAATTATCATCATTGTAATTTTGAACTGAAAGACTTCCACTGCTGGACATTGACTAATGAGCGCCACAACGAATGATCCTGTGCTGCTAGTATCCAATGGATTCCCAAGCTTTTCACCAGGGGTATTACCACGATCTCTAAGTTACTAAGTATACTTTCCTCCTCGTCATTATTTATCTACGTCTGATTACACCATATCAAGTGGATCAGACTGCTGAGTACACCACAATATGGATCTGATAGAACAAGAGCTCACCCTTCTCTATCCGATGAGATGTCAGCATTCCACGCATCATGGTGGGTGCAGGATCAAACGCTACCACCTTGCCACCAGGCGTCATCCACACGCCCATCTGGTGGTAGTCCCCGACCAACAACGCAACGTGGCTCGGCTTCGTCTGGTCGTACCACATCTTGAAGAGCAGATCTTTCATTTCTGTTGAAAGAAAATAAAGGTTAGTTCTCTCATGTTTCGTGAGTCCCTTTTTTTATAAAAATAAAGACAAAGTTATTTGTTTAAAGACAGGACCATTCCGAAATATTTACCATTGAAACTTTACTACTGTATATAATCCTTCTAATTAAAATATAATTAAACTAGCGTTGCGCACCTGATTTACAGTCTTATAATAGTAGAGATTTATCACCTTTCAATTTATCTTCTTCCTGCTCTCCCTCGCCAAGCATCTCTTTCTCATCACCACCTCCTTCTCCCTCCTGAAAAACAAACAAACCAGCAACATCAGCATCAGTATTGGGAGCATAGCGAACATCGAAGATGAATGAAAGACGTAAATTAACATAGCCAATTTACTTCCCTTCAACCTACCACAACAGTGGCATCCGGCAAAAGTTGGTGAGTCGGCTCCTCCAACTCAATGGAGAACGCATTCACCCCCATCTCTAACATCTCAGTCAAGTCTTCGAAAAGCACGACCTTAACCTCACTAACTCAAAGAAAACCGAGATGGCTCGCTCCCACTTTTACCCCCACTATTAAGGCTGGTATCCACCTATTAAGTTGTCAAGTAGTTAGCTAAATTTTAACTTAATTTTTAGCGACTTAATTTTAAGTAAATGTTTACACGTTAAATGCACCTAATATTAGTTAAGCTCTGCCAAACTTATGCATTTAACTAAAATTTTACTAATATTTATCTAAATAGTGCCTGTCCAAACGTGTCAAGTGATAAGCTACGCCCACGAACTTAACCGAAAATAGACGACATCGTAATCTACTTGTTTATTTACACACTAAATTTTAACTTTCTACGTATTAGTAAATTTATTGTTTCCATACACGCATTAAGTGGCTTAAAATTAAGTTAAAATTTAGTTAACTTCTTAAGAAGGAACTTAATAATACGTGTAAACCACACTTCATTTCTCCTATCCGTGTAACCATCGCTCTGTATATTACATCCCTCTGTTCACTCTCACTTTCACTTTGTGTTTTTCACTCATCTTACCCTTACCTATCTCTCTGTATCTGACACCCCTCAACTTACCCTTACCCATCGTTGTATATCTTACATCCCTCAAATTACCCTCACCCATCGCTCTGTATCTGGCACCCCTCTGTTCACACTCACCAATCCCTTTTTGTTTTTCACTCATCTTATTCTTACCTATCTCTATGTATCTGACACCCCTCAACTTACCCTTACCCATCGCTGTATATCTTATCACTCAAATTACCCTCACCTATCGCTCTATATCTGACACCCCTCAACTTACCCCCGCTCATCGCTCTGCGTCCTGCACCTCTCAATTACCTCCACCTCTGTATCTTACACCCTTCAACTTACCGCAGGAGGCGCATCCGGCAACCTCAACGGCAGGCGGATCGGCTCCTCCAACTCAATGGAGAAGGTATTGGCTCCCATCTCAAACTTCTCAGTCAGATCTTCGGGAACCACGTCTTTGTTTCCGGTCTTCTTCACGAGCTGGTTGTAGTAGTCGGCTCCAGCGTCTGTGGGTGTTATCATCATCTGCGTATATACCTCCCACTACTGCTTCAGGTGCCCTCTTGCTGACACACCCTCGTACAAAGCCAGTTTAGACGCGACTTTTTGCAGCGCTTTTGCAGCGATGCAGTCGCTAAACGTCTACCTTTACCCCTTTTCATAAACGCGGCTTTAAGCAGCGATAAATTCGCGATGCAGTCGCGATACAGTCGCTGATCGTCTATAGATATAGTAGGGATACAATCGCCATGCAAACGCGATACAGTATCAATCATAAAGTGATAGATCAGCGACGCAAATATTAAATTTTTGGTCAGTCATTCCTCGACAACTGAAGCTGTTGAAACCATTTTAATCACGAGGAGGGGGCGATCTGCCCCGGGTGCCAAGCACCAAGGGGTGACAACGACAACTCACTCGTATATCCAAAGAAGGCGCACAAAATCTCCCTCTTTAAAGACATTTCAACAAATAACTACCACCAAGACATGACACCAGACACCATAAGCATGTTTAGTATTTGGTGTTTTATTTTAAGTAGGTGCTCAATACAAAACCGCCCGGGGTTCCAATCTACAGTCGCGCCTACAGCCACTGCAGTCGCGCGTTTGTATCGCTGTGTGTAACCGGCCTAAGCAGTACAAAGGGAACTAACCTAGGAAGTTGTACATGTGATCTTGATGCATATGAGGCGGTGGAACCGACGCCGTGGCTGCGCAGAACGCTGCCGCCGCTGGCAGCGCGATGGTGCGACCGGCCTTATCCTCGTCCTGTCCACAACAACATGGTTATCTTTGAACATTACATTGAAAAGTGACAAAACAAAACGAACGCTTACAATATTTTAACTATTTTAGATAGGGAGGCGTTAGCGCGCGCTTCCCCGGCTTCCTGTTACACACTTCCATCTTTTTTCACTAAATCACTCCCACAGATTACAGGAAAGCGAGACGAAAGATATTACACATCAAAAACAAGCTTTTGTCAGTAACGCACTCAAAAGTATAAACCCCATCACCAAGGTAATGGATTGGACTCGTCAAAACAAACCAAATCAGTCCAAACTCTTGGAATTTACTAGTAGTACGATGGTCAGATCAGCTCGATGGTACCAAATTATTGTATTGTCTTGTCATCCGATTGCATACACTTGCAAAGTTTCCAATCATTACAATTAGAAGTAGGTTAAAATTGACTTCTAAGATTGTATTTAATTAAAATCAGTTAGTTAAAAGTGAAGTTAATAGAAGCGTGTTAAAAAAGAGAGTGCTACTTATCCTCACACCGGTCATCTTCCTAAAACATCTTCATACATCATACATAATATACATCTTTCAAAGTCAAAGTCAAACTATCTTTATTCAATTTAGGCTTTTATAAGCTCTTATGAAGGTCAAGGAATGATTCTACCACCGGTTCAGAAAAGACCTCTACTAAGAAGAGCCGGCAAGAAACTCGGTGAAGTATCATTTTTTTCAAAACAGTTTACATATAAGTTAACAATGATGTCTACAGTTTTAAACAAATCTAAGTATATACCACAGCAGGTACGCTCATCGAGACCCGGGGATCGCCGGTGCAGGATGCTTTGGTGGAAAGAGTCACGCCGATTCATAGCTCAAATGCATAAGGAAGTGTCCTCACCCCAATACCAGACTTCTCCGCCGCTTTACCGATCGCGGAGTTCTCGCCGCGAGGCCCCATCATGATGGCAGCTGTCCCCTTCTGTATCCACTCGAAGGCTTTGCTCTGGAACCAATGAACACTTCATCAAGATAGATTACTAAAGCTAGAGGTTATTCCATAATTTGGGATTCTTTGAAGCCGATGGCTTCTTTTATCGCTTTCCATAAAGTCCATTAATAGTTTAAAAAAATGCAACAAATTCTATACATATTCGACACTATGTATACACGACATATTACGAAGACGGACACACAAATAACGGTAAAGAATGAGAACTTAATTTTAATCCAGCGTATGTTTTTTATTAAGAAAAATAGTTGATATTGTTTTGACCTAACCAAGGTAGCATAAGATTATTTATTTGTCAGCCTAAACTTTACCATTACAAAAGAAAATGAAAATGAAAATATTCATTTTGCATTCTCGGCCCCACGGACTGTATCAAATGTCTGAATTTAAAAACGCTTCGAAAGGTGACATCTGTTAAGAGAAAACATTGCAAGAAACTCGGCAGTAAGTTTTTTACCCCCAAATTATAACCATTTAACTTTTTTCAATGATACAACGCACTAATAAGACTAAGTGCAACAGACAAACTCATTGGGCACAAATTAATCGTAAGTTATACTTAATACTTAAGTGAGATGTCAGTCTCTGGGTCAGTAAAAATGCTTAATCTAAAAGTCACAGATGTACAGGGTCCCTAGTAATTATTTAACCCTCCCGCCGTTAAAATACACAGTCGAAACCAGTCGCAGTTGGTATTCTACAGGGTATATCACGGAGAGTGTGCGATGGAATTGCATGAACTAATTCCGCCATCCTTATTCCTTCATCGGGGGACTAGGCGTGGGCTGGGGTTCCATCCCTATGTTGTGGATGTTCCAAGAATTCGCACTAAGCGGTACGCTTCAACATTCATTTGGCGAATGGCTAAGGAGTGCAATTCCCTTCCTGCAGACTTTTCCACTGATCGCTACAACTTGGGTCTTTTCCAGGTGAGAGTGAATAGGCATTTTATAAATAGGTGTGACTACCTCATCATCTGCCTCAGTTGACCTCATCATCACTTTTCAGCAGGTGAGATAGAGGTTAATTGCACATCTATCTTCCATAAAAAAAACCTTACCTCAAGATTAGTCTCAGGCGCGCCGAGTTCCACGTTCAGCTTGTTCGCCGTGACAAGCACAGGGGAGATGTTGAAGCTATCATCAGGGCCAGGGGATAGGTTGCCTTCGATGGCAGCAGCGAGGGCGTCCGTGGAGCCCCCGATGCGAACCAGGCAGGCTGCTGCGCGAGTATCATCAGATGGATAACCTAAAAGATGGACGAGATTCAACAATAGATTATTAACGCAATTGCCAGTTTTTTACCCCAAAACTTTCCTGGGTGCTGTATAGGATATTATACACCAAACGGCTCGCATCGCTTTTACAATCTTTAAACGATATTAAATCATGTACACAGTATTTAAAGTCTATATTACCTAACCGCGCACGGCACTACTGGACGCGATCGGCTGTCACCGCATCCGTTCGTATCCTTTCCGATCCCATGCAATGCGAGCCGTTTGGTGGAAATGATCCATATCAAGACATTAAACGAGACGTGTTATATATACTTATTTTTTGAATCCACAAATGCGTCCAAGGTATGGTCAGGGGGGTCTCACTCCACATTTAAGGTACGCTCGGCCGTCGGACAGCTCGGAGCTGTAAATCGCAGTAGGTTGCCGCCCGCTCGCTCGCTGGCCGTCTCGCGCGTCAAGTAGCATAGATGTTTATTGTTGTTGGGTGACACGGATCAAAAACTGACTGCCTTCACGAAAGAGCACGTTGCCGAAGGAGAGAGAATGGCGAGAGGCTTTATTAGTTTAAACGTTTCATGCGTGAAACAGAAACATAACACGTGCCAGCGATACCGTTCTATTTGGCCACACATTTCAGTGAAAATGTTGTTAGTTTTTAAGAACCTTATAGAAACATGGCAAACTTGAACTAACCGTTCTCATCACATCCGTGAGGATCAAAGAAGTACATATATTTGTCCTCCTTCCAGATCGCAGTGGACCCTCCGCGCGCCGTCACCACCGCATGGGTGTGTTCCTTGAAGAGTGGCCGGAGGCTCTCCTTCAGGGTCATGACTCCGGGTGACGTCTCAGGGCTCAGGGAACCTGAGGAAACAATGATGCTGGTTAAAGATAATAACCACCTTTACCTCCTGGTTTCATGCTCAGATCAGCTTGATGATACCAAATTATTGTATTACAAATACACTACATACATACACTTGCAAGTTTTAAATCATTACCGCATTTAGAATTAGGTTAAAATCGACTTCCTAGATTAGTTTACATCTTAAGGGGTTCGTACACGGGCTAGTTTTTCGGCAATTTATTGCTGCAATTCGGGCTATCCTTAAAAGTTTATATTTAGACTTTATTTCCCCATTAAGGGGCTCGTAAGCGGGCCAATATTTCGGAAATTTGTTACTGCAATTCGGACTATTCCCAAAAAGATTACATAATAATAACATAACAAGTCAGATAACATCACTAATGGGGACAAAAAGTTTGAATGTAAACTTTTGACGATAGCCCGAATTGCAACAATAAGTTTCCGAAAAACTAGCCCCTTCACGGATCTCTTAGTGATGTAATATGTAATCTTTTTGGGGATAGCCTGCAATTTGTGAATTTGCTGGGAAATTTAGTTATGGTGGCTGTCAACCGAAGTGACGAGTGGGTCAATGAAACATTCCTTTCTTTCCTGCAGAGTCTGCCTAAGACCATACCTTACGTGTGGAGCTAACTTACCGCTATATGCACTGTCCAGGACCTCAGTCTCAATGCAGTCATAGTCTGACACCCTGAACCTGTTCATCACGTCAGCCGCAGCCAGCATGCCGGTCGGCCCCTGTTCCTCTTCCTCATCTTCGCCTGCCTCCTCCTCATTCTTGGGTGATTCCAGGGAGATGCCCATTTTTTCCAGGTGTTCTATGGTGTTCTGATAGAGGATGTCGCCTCGGACTAGCGCCTGGGAAGGTTGAATGTTTGTCATTCAGTTCTGTAGCCCACTACTAGGCACAGAACTTTCAATTGTGAGAGAGACTAAGGAAACGTTGCCACCCCTACATAATCTACGACATACATAGTCCACATGCCGCCCATTCAACACGAACCTCATCTATCTACTGCCTGGTCTATGTAGACGCAAGTATAATATGAGCCACGGCCATGGTAACGTCGGCATCCCTCATTAGACAATCCTCATGCCGCCCATTCAACACGAACCTCATCTATCTCCTCGCGGGTCCACGCGGACGCGGGCACGACGTGCGCGAGCGCGATGGCGGCGATGGAGGTGGGCGTGGCCTGCTTGAAGCGGTGCTCCTCCGGGAACCGGGCGTCGCCCTCGTGGAAGCCGCCGCGGATCACCCAGCGCCCCGGCGCCACGGCTGGACCATCAATAAACAAGACAATAATACAATACAGATACTCTTTATGAAACACCATATAAAATATTGGAAAATTACAAAGAAATAAGTAATGATCCGGGTGCCAGCAACAGATTTTCATGGCCGATTCTCTGTTGGGCGATAACTCGTAAAAATTTTCAGAGAGTTGTAATCATGAGTCATATCATGAGTATCATGAGTTGTAGCAACGCCAGCTGCGGTTCCGTGAGTGGGTTGAGCAGCGCGATAACCTCCCAAGCACCCGCGGAACCGCAGCTGACGTTTACGAAGTTTCATGATACAACTCTCTGAAGCACTTTGTCAGCTTACTCCAGCTAAAAAAACCAACGTAAGGTTCCAAAAAGCAAAAGATCATCTTGACGACTTACGTTTTAGCTGGTTGACCGGCTCCGGCATCTCGGGCAGCTGCAGCACGTTGACAGCGCTGATGCTAAACGGTTTCCGCTTCAGGTTTCCCGCGCTGTCTATAAAGTACTCGCACATGCGAGAGACTGAACTGAAGCAGAGGAGGCAGGCTTTGCCGCCATCTTGGAGGCCCACCTAAATAAAAGTACCATTAGTTCAAGTTCCAGTAGTATAAAACCAGAGCCCTTACCATGAGTTTGCGCAAACCGTTCTCGCTCTCGAAATCTATCGGAAATGCTGCTTGTTGCCGATACAAGTAAAAGAGACCGAGCTATTGTTTACGCTAACGAGAGCGGTTTGCGGAACTCATGGTAATGGTACTGCTTCTGTCACAAAATGTCAATAGCATGAACAAAACGTTCACTTTAGCACTAGTCCTTGGCATCCTCCATGACTTTTAAGATTAAGGGTCGTTCATTAATCACGTGATGTGGTGATATCGTGATGATGATGTGTTTCGTATAAATGCTTATTTTGGTTAAGAGATTCTCTACTCCAAAGTGACAAAATACATCTAGTGGGACATTAACTCTGGAACCTCAGAATTCCCTCCATATATAAACCAGGCTGTTCGACGTGTGCGCTCGTTTCCAAAATACCAGATAGCTGATTTACAAAATATCTAAAATACCAGATTTCCAATACACCTGGTTCCTCATAATGCCACACTCCTAAACTACCAATTCTGTTATAGGATATTGGTTATTTAATTTTTATTATTCAATCTGGTGTTTTGGAAAACTGGTATTATCAGCAAACCAGCGTAATAGGAATTTGGTGTATAAGCTATTTTGTATTTTGAGAATTAGTGGGCGTATGAGACAATTCTGAGAATACTCGTAAGGGCGGCAGTGAATTGCTAAAATATCGTAAAGATTTTCGACTGACCCTAAGCCCGGATCTGTCCGCGGGCCACGGGTGATATAGATAGAACATGCCTCCCTCGTTCCATATCGCCGTCTCATACTCTCCGGGAATCTGAAAACAGAAAAGTTTCATAAGCACAAACCTTAACAGAACATGAAAGCACTCTGGTAGACCAGGGTCAATCAACTTTTGTTGTCACTAGGTCTCTTCTTCTTCGTCGAATCCTCATGACTGATGTTCGTGATCGCCTTGGTTCACCTTACGAACAAGAGCTCTCCAAGCCACCCTATCTTAGGCTAAATGGATTGAAGTCTGCATTAGTCTGGCAGACTTCTTTTACGGGTCTTACACAACTTCTTTTTCGTTCCACGCGACCTACTACCATGAGTTTTTCCAAGCTATCAGGCCTTCGTCTTACCACATGTCCGAAGTACTTAAGAAGCCACCAGTTGTCACAAGGTAACGATGGCAAATTGATGGTTCAAATTTACCAAACTAACCGCCGGTGATGCGTCACGTATGAATAATAGGCAAGATGATGATGAGAACTGACCTGCAATATCCCGCTATCAGATTCCTTGAAGAACTGCTCAATCCCTCGACAGATATCAAACACCTTCGGATTGTTGGAAACCAGCTTTCCCCAAACAGCTATGCCCTTAACCTGTTAATATAAATTTAATTAGAACAATCTGTGAAGAACTGATAGAAGAAAGGAAGAAAGGAGAAAGAAACACATTTATTCACTAACACAGAGTAGAATTAAGGGAAACGACAAAAATCACCCTTTTCATACAAAAGGTGATAACGATTTCCAACCGTTAAATGGTAACCCATTTTGATCAATTATTGATGTCAGTCAGAAAAAAATCTAGGTCTATACGTTTTTTGAATATTGATTAAAGTTCAACAAAGTCGAATAACCGCCGAAATTAGTTTTGTATGAGAATACTGAAACAAAAATAAAACTGAATTTATCTATTATAGTGAAAAAGCCAAAACGTATAGACTTAGATTTTATTCTGACTTACAACCTATCAAAAATTGGTCAACATCAGTTAACATTGTAATGTGGAAATCGTTTTCGATTTTTATATGAAAAGCGTGATTTTTGTGAGTAACTCATAAATCTGGATCTATTACAGGAATGCAATTTGAAATTTCGGATTAGATTAAGTATTGCTTGCACTTAGTTAAAATTAACTTAGTGGTCTAAAGTGGCTCAATTAGGTACTCGGCATGCGCGGTGTCTTCAAACCTGGCGTTTTCTCCAGCGGTGGACCTCATTCGGCTGAAATAATAATAATGACGCATTCCTTTCATACCTTTTGACTAAACTCTTTGTCTCGTATCCTCAAGGTGTTCTTCATTTCTCCAAGCACCAGACGACGGATGGGCCCACCACGCTCAAGCAGAGATTCCTGCAACAGAAGAATGCCTTAAAAAACAGCAGTTCAATCGTTGTCTGTAGTAAATGTGGTCAAGATCCAGCAACTCTTTCAGCGTATCCTCGTTCCAGGAACGCTTATCAAGCATGTCATTTGGCACAACCAACTCACCCGGTAGTATTCGTCTCCGAGGTCCAACGTTTTGTCTAGCGTGTCCTCACTCCATGCAAGCTCGTTAAGCATGTCACCTAGCGTGCAACTCACCCGGTAGTAGTTGTAGCCGAGATCCAACGTCTCGTCCAGAGTATCCTCGTTCCAGGCGCGCGCGCGCAGCCGGCGCAGCATCGCGAGGGCGGCTACGCAGCACGGGATCGCCGTAAACCACTTGAATGTTTGATATCTGTAGAAGTCATTATTATAATATCATCTATAAAACGTCCACTGCAGGACATACGACTCCCCCAAAATGGGCGATTTGCCATAGTCGCCACGCTTGGCAGGCGGGTTGGCGACCGCAGTTGGTCAAGATATTACGCGAAGGTTGGTGGTCTCTCTGTGGCCTGTTAAGACACCCACGGGAGGAGATGAGGTTATGCTATTCTTAGCCAACACCACGCAGACGAAGAAGACGAAGTACCATCTGTAGAAGTACGTGATCTTGGCTCATAACTCGATTGGTTATGAATACTTGAAATTTTACTATCGATTGGTTATACGATTACATGAAAGGGCATTTCATTACAGAGAATAAATTATTAGAATTACTAAAGACCGATTTTTTCAATCGCCGGATAAAATTTATCTGACAAATAAGTTATAGAATATACTCTATCATCTGGTGAATAAGGCATCGCCCTTATTTCTATACCTATAAAGGTGATGTGTAACGGAACTTTCCACGGTACGGCGCCGTACTGAGGTTATGTAGCGGCGCTGTGGAACGACGCGGTGCCGCGTCGTGGAAATGCATGGTGCGGCAACGTGCCGTGCCACGGCGCCGCGTCGTTTCACGTTCACGACATCGTGCGATGGTGTTATGACTTCGACGAGCAAGCGAAGGCGACCTGTCAACCGGTGTAAATCAGCCATTATGCTGACCTGTAGCTAGCCATGTGCCGGGTGCCCCGCAGTATCCATTTTCCGACATCCAGTTGCTTGAACTGGGAGTTGTAACTCTTATTGGCGATCTCCACAGCGCTGTGCAGAACCACCTCCGACTTCGGACGGGGAATCAGTTCGTCTCTGGAAAGATAAGGTAAAGGTGGGGAAGCTAAGTAAGAACTAGGCCTCTATTCGATATTGGCCTATGAGTAGAGCAGGTATGTCAAACGGCCTGATTCAATATTAAGAACAGCCACCTGATGGATCCCGCGAGCGTGTCGCAAACATAAGTGCGCGCTGAAATGATGGCCGCTCGCGCATGGGCGCGACGATTGCGAACGATCGATCGGTAAAATTCGGCTGTGATCGCACGCCCGGGCCGCGAGATTTGTTCATTAGGGTTGGCTTGCGGCCCACTGATTCTACGGTCTTTTTGCCTTTATGCCTAACTTTGAGTTTGACATGCCTGGTCTATAGGCACTGGGCAGTAGCCCTTTTTACAACGGACGAGGAATACACGACCCTCTTACGGTCCAATACACCAAGTTTCATGGAAATCCATTTAACCGTTACGGAGTCGAGTGGTAACGAACACACATACAGGCCTGTGCCTAGTACTTGGATGCTTATAGGCTGATGATAATGATAATGACGGTGATAACATTCGGTATATACCTGCCGTAAGTGTGTCCATCTGTCTTTGGACAATACAGGAAGAAATCCTCGCCCCGCAAAGACATGAGCTGATCGTAAGTGGGAGCTGCAGGACCCCTTTCTGGAGCTAGCGGTAGAGATGGTGCTTGCTGAAAGGCAAGTTTTAATTAGTGTCCGACAGAAACATATTTTCATTTTCATGGTTCTAGATTCGGCCGAAACCGATACTTTTATAGATGTGTTCAAATCGTTGAATATTATGAATAAAAATATCGGTGGACTGTTATTCCTAGACATATGAATAATAAATCACTTGTAAGTCGTGTAGGTGGTATAAAATGAAACAAGTTAACTTATAAGGCGTTGTTCTGATAGAACGCGATTTCGCGATCATCGCTATAAGTGCGCGCGAATTTTGTTCGCACTAACGCGCGATCAAACATACTGATGTCGAACAGATGTCCTAATTGACATTCGCGCGATCAATTACGACACCTTTCGAGATTGGTATGTTTGATCGCGCGTTCGTGCGAACAAAGTCGGCCGAAAGATGTTAATTTTTTTGCCGAAACCTGCCGAAATGCGAACTTCGGTCGAACACTAATTTTAATAGGGCAGTGACAGTAAGTGACGTAGTGGTACTGGGTATCGACTTCCCAATTAGCAGCATACAAGCTGTGTATGCATATAAGAGTTATACATAGTTATAATAGCTGTATAAGCTCTTATCAGAGGCGGCGTTAGCCCACCGCCTACGGCCTCGCGGTCCGGGAGCCTCGGGCCTCAATGGTTTCTGCATAATATCTCGAACGCAACGTAAAAATCTATGCGTCACCAGAAAGCTTCGCAAAATGTACCTTGCCCACATCAAACTTTGATCTTGCCTCGCCACTGGCTTTTTTATACAGGTTATAAGTTCGTATCGGTACTATGAAAATACTTACCTCTTTGGGCGTCTTCTGGTAGAATTCCCGAACCCTTTTCCTGGGTGTGGCGCGAGAGGTCGCCAGGGAGACGGCACTCAAAGAACACAGTGGGTACTCGCCCTGAACAAAAAACATCCAAAATAAACAATCTATAACGTAAGCAGCCAAGGCGCTTACAATTATTGGCATACAATTATCCAAGGAAATATGTGTATAATTTTGTCTTACGACTAAATACGCCAAAAATAGTTTTTTGACATATTCAGAGTGACGTAACCAGAGGATTCTTTGGCTCAGCAGACTTCGATACTTGAGTTCGTCTGCTCAACGTGCGTAACAAGACTGATGCCAAAGTCAAGTCAAGTTATAGTAACCACTTTTTTTTATGGCAATTTACTGACAAACGAGCTGACGGCCCACTTGATGGAAAGTGATCACCACCGCCCATGGACATCTGCAACACCAGAGGTGCTGCCAATGCGTTGCCAGTCTAGGGAGGATGGGGGATGGGGATGGGATGGGGATGACTATTCCGTCATCCCCATCCCATCCCCATCCCCCATCCTCCCGGATTTCGTCACTCACCGTACGAAACGCAATAGCAAGCTATTAGTTTACGCCGATATTCTGTGAGAGTGTGGTACTACCCCGGTCGAGCCGGCCCTTTCGAACAGTTTTCATCTAGTGAGGATTACTGTTTTGCTCTACCACTACAGAAGCATGATGGGAGCCTCCATCATTCTTCACACAGCCTTTTTTAAATACTCATGAGCGTACCTCCTTCCGTTTCTTGTCGATAAGCGTGTTCGTAAAGATGCTCTGCCACTCAGCATCGCAGTGTATCTTGAGTGCCTTCAAGTCGAGCTCCCACCTTGGCTCACGTAGCAGCGGCTCCCTTTGAACCACCTGCGAGATGGCGTCAAGAAAAAACTAACTAACGTATGCGATTGATATTGTTTTCTGATAGACCGGAAACGAGTGCATTTACCCTATAGCTAGGGAGCTGGATGCCAAAATTTCTATATGATTTGTTCGCTTGGCAGACCTGAATTTGTTCGATTAATGACAATGTAAAGAACCACAGAAAAAGTGTCTGCCACCATGGTAGCGCTGCATTTTCATTGACAGCGTTTAATTTTTTTTTAAAGTGCTAAATCATTTGTTCGTGTCTTGGACTGATGGTCAGAATCATCCTCAAAACGATGAACATCTGGTTTATAACGGGACATAGTTGCAAAAATGTAAATGAAAAAAAGCTATACTAAATAATTTGTTCGTCGTTCTCGTTGCGTCCATTCGACTCATTAGGACTCCCAAAATAGAAAAAAAAAGTTGGCAGACGTCTAGGTGGCCGATTTTTTTATGTACGATTCTTTAAAGTAGTAATTCAAAAAACGCAGGGCCATACGACTTTCATTTACTGGACCAAATCGATTTGTATTGACATTTTATCCGTATCAATATGAAAGACGAACAAATCATATACTTTTCTTTGCAAGTGGGCCACACGGGTTCTCTCACATGCCTGAATCAGCGGTTCGATAAATGACATCTGAAGATGGGACAAGTGGATAGTAGAACTCTTCAATGACTACTAGTAAACCCCTCGAGTTTGGGCTCAATAGGTTTATTTTGACGAGCCAATACATTACCTTGGTTATGAGGGTCTTATGTATTTTTAAGTGCGTTACTGAAAAAAGTGTGTTTTTTTTAGTTTTTGTGAACTATAATTAAAGGCTAAAGTGTACACAACGTACCTCGATGTCAGTCATCGCTATAGCGGGCTTCGGAGCGCCTCTCTTCGCTGCCTCCATGTCTCCGTAGTTGGCAAGAAAGTCGAGGACAAAAGATGTGATGCCAGCGAAGCGGAGGAAGGCACCCGCTCCATGCCTGAGCGACGGAGAAACATTCATCTCCCATTTTCAAGATGACATTGTGAACAGTGCCACGAGCGCCATAGCTAGTAAGGCCAATATAGCTGGGCACAATAGCGTTAATCCGTTAATCGTTAATTAAACATTTCGAAAAATGGAGTAACTTTTAAGTCAACTATAATAATTGTTAACGGACTCATTAACTTCTGTTAAAACAATTAAAGTCCGTTAAACGTTCATTATTGCCACCTCACTACGTCTTCGAGTAAGCATGACGTCACGCGGCATCGGTACCGGCGGTTCGCACCGCTTGTAGTCGCGAGCACTACGCATTCCATATACACATGAGAAAAGTATCCTCTTTTATTTGCAAAATAAAAAATAAAACTGCTGTGTATATTGAATACGCTAAAAACCAAATGATTGAGTTAAACTACAACACTTAAATAAAATTATCCTACACATATTGCCCTTTATGTAAGTTACTGATGTTTTCTTTTGTAAACACCTAACCGTGTTCAATTTGATTTAAAATGCGAAAAATGTGAGCAAACAATGCGAGCATACTTATTATTTTCCTAACCTCTTGTCTGTTCTTGCCACTCAGTGTATGTAATTATATAAGTGAATCTAATATTATATAAACACAAAACTACTCTTATAAAAAGTTTAAAATGGGCGTAGTAAGCTGACTAAACTGTTAATAATTTTTATGAAATAACTATCTAGGAATAAAATGTACACTAGAATAAATATTGTTTAAGTATGATTAATAAAAAAAGAAATAAAAAAAAGAAACGCCACTTAAGCATTTCATTAGAGGTTAAATAGTTAAATATCCCTCAATTAGTTGTCATCTTACACAAAAACGTCAGTCAAACGTCACTTTGATTAAAGATGAATTTGAGTGGCCTTTCTAAATTTGGCCATTAGAGCGGAAATAGGCACCCCGCGAAGTCCAAATAAAAATATGGGATAAATAGTTAAAAACTTGCCAAACAATTTTCGCCGATACATTAGTAAACCACATCACTATTAATTTTCATTCTACCTAGCAACACTTCAATCTGTCAATTTAGTTTCGGCGAATTATGGATTCTAGTTTGGGAGTGGTATCACTTTTACATTATAGATAAACAGGGTGTCCCACGACATTGTGTCAGGCGGAGGTCGAGAGGTAGAACACCTCAAGGGGTATGAGATTCACCAAAAAACTAGTTATGTAATGCCTAAGGTTAAATTATGTGCCTTTTAAGTCTCTCTAATGCCATCTCTTCTTTCGAAGGTTGTCTGGAAGAGATCGCTACTTAGCGATAAGATCGCTTATTGTCTGCCTTGTTACTTATTTCTGTCTTTTTCCAATATGTTTTATGTGGTGTTCAATAATGAGTATTTGTATTGTACTGTATTGTATTTTTTCATCGCTATCAAAGGACTCCACCACATTTCATCTTTTCGCACTATATGAGATTTGAATTAGAAAAATAACTCCTAATTTACGAAAAATCGTAAAACATACATGGGGGTGAATCTGATACTCCTGACGAGTTCACGGAGGTCACGAGGTAGACCTCGTGAACTCCGCTTGACGCAAGTTCCTGGAACATCTTAAATAAGTAACACTTAGGCGTCATCCTAACAGAACGCGATTGCGCGATCATCGCTAGTTCGCGCGAATTTTGCTCGCACGAAGGCGCGATCAAACATACTGATGTAGAACAGATGTCCTAATTGACATTCGCGCAATCAATTAGGACACCTGTTCGACATCAGTATGTTTGATGGCGCGTTTGTACAAAGTTCGCGCGAACTAGCGATCGCGCTACCGCGTTCTATTAGGAAGACGCCTAACAAGCCAACTGTCAAATATTCGTAGATGTTTTGGATTTGAATTGGACTTACAGTTTATGCGGCTGACCAATGTCATTCAGCATGTGGGGGTCGAATATGTAACAGACGGTGCGACACTGGCTCCCCGCGTCGGGGGGCGGCGGACTCCCCCATATGAGGAAGTGCTTGTCACCCACAGTCAAGATCGCCATGTACGTCGTGCCAGCGCGTTTCTCCATCATCCTGTGAAGAATAAGGTGGGATCATAGGGACTTTAATTACATCGCATAGTTAATTTTTCGCATAATTATAAAACACTGGCTGACAAACAACACACAGCCTTAAACGGTGGGTCTAGTAGCATGAAAATTGGCGCTGGACGTATTATATAACGTAAGTGAGCACTGAGGAAGGATTTTTGAAAATTCATCTCCTAAAAGGGGTTAAATAGGGGATGGAAGTTTGCATGGAGTTATTTTTGAAGGTTTTAGGTGTTCCTGATTGTAAAAGTGATGATTCGCATAATTCAATTTACATTATAAGAAGCAAGAGATTGTTTAAAAATCCTGATTGTTTTCAGCGGAACAAAAATTACGCGAAGTGATGATTATGAGAAACGTTATATTATGCGACGCAGTGGGCTCCAGTGATTATAATGTCAGTTTTTTCTGTCATTTTCATGTATGCTTTATTTGGGGACATTCCGTCACTTTTAGAAGGGGGATATTATGTTTGGGATAAATTCTGACCTGTAGCGGCGAACTCTGGGTCTCGATGGGCGAACCTACTCTGGTATTATACTTAGATTTGTATAAAACTGTAGCCATCATTGTTAACTTATATTTGAACTGTTTTGAAAAAAAATATATTTCACGGAGTTTATTGCCGGCTCTTCTCAGTAGAGGGTATTTTCCGAACCGGTGGTGGATTCATTCCTTGACCTTCATAATAGCTTTTAAAATTGAATAAAGATAATTTGACTTGGACTTTGAATTTGTTATAAGGTGCTCCGGTCGTGATTCAGAGGGGTGCAAGCAAACTACAATTCTCACGCCATAAGGTCCGGTCCAGATTGTATGTTGTCCGGGTGTTTCGCGAGCAGACCTTTCTCCGTCTCCTGCATTTTGACGGTGTATTTCGCCTCGTGAAAGAAGAAGCTGGTGAGGAGTTGCTTCAGTTCCAGCTGAGGCTTGCCTGTTCATGGAATTACCCATTTGTGAATTGAAATATAGTGTAAACCCGTTATCCGAAGTCCCAACCATTCGGAATACTGGAAGTACCTATCGACATTCTTGTGGACACCGTGAGCTCGGCATGTTTCTTGCCGTTCATCACCGACGCCCCCCGACCTCGGCCAGGGCGCAGCGCTGCGCGGCGAGCAGTGCGGGTTGCTTTGACCGCGACCGCACTCAACCCCCTAACGAAGGACTCCATTCGTGTCCGAAACGTATCGAACAATAATTCGTGAGTGAGGCCGTGTTTTTTCTAGTGTCGATAATGCCTCACGAAAGTTATAATTTGACTAATAGTCCAGTCATTATAGACATTCGAAATCGAAAATTTGATAATAATTCCAAAAGTTTTCAAACTTCGGTCAAGTGAATGGTACATTGGGACGACAATAAATCTCATTTTGCAACCTTGTCCGCAGTCCGGAACATTGTTAAAATTGCAATTAAATTAATTTTTGCTGTATGGTCGTGAAAAAAATTCCAAAAGTTCTGCAAACTTGGGGAAGTTTTCGATATAATATTTCATATCACGTATAAAATTTGCAACCAATCTAAGTGTACGGAACATTTTTTGTTATTGAAAATTAATGTTTTTTTTTATTAAACTGAATGAAAACGTTCCAAAAGTTCTGCAAACTTGACACATATATCGGAAAAATATACCGAACGGTTGTATAAATTTGCAACCTTTTGAAATTTTCTTGAAGGTGAAAAAATAAAAAAATTACATTTTTGCAAATTGCATAAAGTTCCGGATCGCGTATGAGGTTGCAAATTTGTAAATACATCAGAATAGATGTTTTCGAAGTTTGCAACCAAGTTTCAAAACTTTTGTAATTATTCCGAGACCACCTTACTCGAAAAAATGACCACGAATTAAAAAGAATTATAAATAAACATGTTCCGGTCAACGTAAAAGGTTGCAAATTTATACAATCGTTCGGTATATTTTTCCGATATATCTGTCAAATTTGCAGAACTTTTGGAACGTTTTCCTTCAGTTTAATAAAGAAAAACATTAATTTTTAATAACAAAAAATGTTCCGTACACTTAAATTGGTTGCAAATTTGACACGTGATGTAAAATAATATATTTAACACCACTCCAACTTTGCAGACCTTTTGGAATTTTGGTCTCAAGAACTGAGCAAATTATCATTTATTGCATTTTTAACAATGTTCCGGACCGCAGAGCAGGTTGCAAAATTTTATAGTTTGTTTTAATACCACTCCCGACCTTACATCAAAATTTGAAAACTTTTGGAATTATAATGAATTAATTGTCTTGACTGACTGGACTATAAATTAAATATGAGTTAAGTCCCCAAGCCGCACTGGGCTCGTGTGGACTACTACCCGATCCCTCTCACTATGAGGGGTACTAAGCGCAAACCACACTCGCGTCGTGATATTCCTTTTTTAACGTGTCTCCAACTGGGAAAACTGGGCACACTGAGTATATCATACACTCTCGACATTCCTTTTTCACTGAAGCCGTATCTGGAAAAACTGGGAAAACTGGGTACACTGGGCACACTGGGCAAACTGGGCACACTGGGCAAATCATACCTTTATAACACTTCAGCGCGACCATGCACTGGTGATAGTAAGTATCCCCAACTCTGATGCAATCGTCCACATCTTGCTTGACCAGGTCGGAAGCGGCCTTCTCTTGCAGAAGGGCCCGGCATATCACCGCTATGCAAGCGGTTTGGGATCCTGGAAGTGGGATCAAGCGTTAAAATAGATGCTAAATACTGGGGACATGTGATTATATGGGTTCCCAGGCAAACTTTGAATCCAGATTTCATTTGGAATAGAGATCTAAAGTTTGGTTTAATCGGTAATCTACGTTAAACTTAAAACCGGCCAAGTTCGAGTCGGACTCGCGCACGAAGGGTTCCGTACCATTATCTATAAAAACGGCAAAAAAATCATGTTTGTTGTATGGAATCCTCCTTAAAGATTAATTTTATTCTGTTTTTTAGTATTTATTGTTATAGCGGCAACAGAGATTTTTTTTATTTATTTATAATCAGACCGTAAGTCCACAAATTGTGTTAGTTACACTTATTCTACGTTAGTATTTTATAATTAACTTTGATTTTGTCCTTTGAGCAAGCTTCCACATCAAAGGACAATCTAATTTATTAGCGATCATCTTCAAGATGACGTTGCCGCTGCCCCGCACTCTGTCTAAAAGTGATGCCGTTTTCTTACGCCATACTGCATCGAAACCGTCTGTGCGCGCCTCAACAAACATGGTCGAAGCGCTACAGAATCGCGCCAACCGCAACAGCATCCTGAAGGCATTATCGATAGATACATCATCTGTGAAAATTTCAACTAACTATCACCGTTCACGAGATACCTACAGCCTGGTGACAGACGGATAGCGGAGTTATAGTAATCGGGTCCCGTTTACCACTTTGGGTACGTAACCCTAAAAATTACCTACCACAAGTGGAAGACGAGTAGCGCTTAGAGTTACACCCGATGCTTCCCTGCAGCATCATCTTGTTCTTCCCCACTTGCGAGAAAGCGTGCCAAATCTGTGGATATCAAATTGGTGATCGAAAATCTTATTATTAAGTAAATAAGACTTTTCTGATTGGTCCTAAAATTCCAGCCATATTTCGACACACCGACTGATGTAAGTACTGTGCAAATCTCAGTGGCGAGCATGGCTCCCTGCCCCCCCCCCCCCCCCCCCCTCCCCCCCCCTAGATGCCTGTGTTTTGATCACCTTCTTCATCTTGGCGCACTCGTACAGCTGCTGGGTCATCTCCTCGGGGGGGATGCGGGCGAGGTGCGGGCGCCGACGGTGCCGGCGGCGCCACGGCGGCACCCAGCGTCGCAGCGTCAGCTCGGGTAGGTCTATCGGCTGAAATCAAAGAAACCTCTTGAAAATGACACAATTCCAGGGCATACCCTAAAAGACACGGGCACGAAAGAAAGATCAGAAGATTAACCTTTTAACCCACATTGTCTGAATTTTAAGACCAATTATCCAGCGTGCTTTGTTTTGTAGGTTATCACTTCTATCGTGTGGTCTTATGCACACACATGCTTTCCTGAATAAAAACATTTACTAACATAGCTTATTTAATTTAATTTAATTATTAATTTAATTTTCATTGTATTTTATTGAATGTGTATGGATTTTTTTCTGAATTAAATGATTATTATTATAATTATGTCTCTATTTTAACTAACACACTATGGATCTGGACGGACTGAAAGAAATATATTATAAAAATTATAAAATATAACATAATAGCGACGCTCCGCGCTCACGCCGCCCTGACCGGTCATTTAATCTTTAAATCACTGCTGATTTTAATGGCGAGGCCTTAAGAAAGACGGTGAACATGATGGTCTACTCACAATAGGCGGCATGCGCTGCGGCGGCGGCGGGGGGTGCCACCTCCGCGTGTGTATCGTGACCTTGGTGACCTCCGGCCACTGTTTCGTAAAGCGCTGCTTGCGGAGCAGCGCTCGGTACTCCTGCTGTCTGCAAAGATTTTGAACGGTGAGAGATGCTCATATACCTCGCCACATGTAAAAAGAGCGCTGACGGCCATACATTGTATATAGGCCACGAGCCAGGTATAAACGCCAATCATTCCCTCTCGGGTGATAACTCGTAAAATGCTTCAGAGAGTTGTACCATGAAGCCTCGTGAACATCAGCTGCAGTTCCGTGGGCGGGTTGAGATTAATTGTAAAAATAGGGTATTGCATTAGAGTTTGTAATAAAACCTATTATTTAGAGATCAAATTCAATTCGAAAGCTATCAATACATATAAAACAGAACCGTGACTCACTTGTAGACAACGCACAGCCGAAACGGGTGGTTCTAGATGTTTGAAATTTGGAGGAGATATGCCTTAAGTACCCTAGAGGTGCACTTTGTTGAGATTCCATCCCTAAAGGGGTGAAAGGGGGTGATAAAGTTTTTATGGAAAATACCGCGGGCGAAGCTGTGGCGGGTCCACTAGTATTTGATATTAATTTCAACTTGATACCGACACGCGTTCCTGAGAAACTCTGTCTTGAGACAGACAGACGGACGGACAACATTATGTTTTTATTAGAGTCCCTTTTTCCTTTTGAGGTACAGAACCCTAAAAAGAGTGGCGTAGCTATCGAAGTGCTAGACGATGCCGTGCACCGGGGCCCCCAAGCTCAGGGGACCCTCAGACCCTGACCAACAAACCTCGTATTGAACTAGATAAAATTTCTCCACCTTCGGAATGTAAATAAAATAGGTTAGTTTTTTGTACTAAGAGGCGCAGCCTGCCTACAAGCCGATTCCTAACGGCTTTACCAAGCTTAAGCTACGGCTAGCTGTCTGTGAAGTCGATGTTATTCTAACTAAATGTCAGACTCGCACGTACGGTTCTTATTCTCCCGGTTTCCCTTAGGAAATAGTTGACGCTTCGCCACTGCTAGGGCCTTCGGATACCTAGCTACACCTCTGCCTAAAATACTTGAAAATCAATGGGCAATTACATTTTTATGAACCCCATAGAAGTGTGAAGAAAAATTGCTTACTCTTGGGCCAATTGCGAATCAGTCTTTGGAATCTCCTCTAACTCTAAAATTTCTTCGACCTTGACTTTCGAAGCCTTCGCCTTCGCCGGTTTCTGTTCGTCTTTCTTCTTCTTGTCATCTGCGGAAGGGGCGTCGCCTGCGGCGGTGGTTACCGTTCTGAAAGAAGATTTGTTACTTGAAGCTAACTTTAAGAGTTAAAATCTAATAAAGCGCGGTCGCCGAGCAGGAACAATTTCGTACATTGACCTTTGAGACTGCTGCCAGTGTTCAACAACATTTTTATAAAATATTTTGACTACTTAAAATATAGCTAATAAGATAATGGAATAACTAATAAAAACCCGACAAGTGCGAGTTTCACTCGCGTGGAGAGGGTTCAGTTCCGTACATGATTATCTGAAATTTACTAGGTTATTTTAAATACCATAGACTTCTTATAGGTTTTCCTGTAATTTATAGGTAAAGGACAATTTTCTGTATTTTTTTAAAAATGTTAGTCCCAGTAGTTTTGGAAATAAGGGGAGGGGAGGGGAATGGTCAATTTTCGACTATTTTCCTAAATAACTTCTAAACTATTTTACTTGAAATTCAAAAGAAAATATATTTAAGAGCCTCACAATAAGCCATTTCATTTGATATTTCACACGATATAGGTTGCAAACTTTTATTTTTATTTTCTAATTAACCCCCCAAATACGTCACGCGTCCGTGTTGCGGCACCGACTTACATACGAGTATGTATACCAAATTTCAACTCTATCGGTAACGTAGTTTCGGAGACAATTGGCTGTGACAGACGGACAGACAGACAGACAGACAGACACACGAGTGATCCTATAAGGGTTTCGTTTTTTCCTTTTGAGGTACGGAACCCTAAAAAAGAAGTCTATGTCCTTCACCAGTGCTAAAATTATGTCCAAAGAAAAAGTTCAGTGGTTAAGCCATGAAAACGTAACAGACAGACAGACAGACTGACAGACAGACAGACAAACACGCTTTCACATTTATAATAACAGGAAGTATTGGGATCTGCGCCTGTATTCGGGAACGCTAAGTGATTCTGTAGCGACGCGTAAGCCAGATTTCTCATCTCGCTCTTACGCATTACGCCTCGTGCGGCAGAGTGAGATGAGAAATCAGGCTTACGAGTCGCTACTGAATCACTTAGCGTTCCCGAATAGAGGCGCTGTACTTACTTCTTTCTCTCCGCCATATTTCATCGAAGATTGAACCACCCCAGCGTAGGTTTTCCAAATTACATTCACTACAATCTTAACATTAATTCTGCTTGATTTGCTTGCTAATTTTGTGTATCTGAAAAAAAACAACTAATAATATTCAAAAATTCGATGGTGGAATTGCTACGAGTTTGGCCACCGATCAAATATCCTATAGCCTTAATATTACTAGCAAATAAAGCTGCCACTTGCGGGGCGCGCGGGGGTTTTAGAGCGCTGTCATTGGTGCGTTCGAGGTTATGCGCACCCCGCACCTGCCTATAGCCCCGCTACTCATAGCTTTGGCTAATATTCGATTCGGAGTTTATTCGATGTATGGTCTGTACTAGAATCTTTAAGAAAAACAAATTTTAGATTAAAATCAATGCGAACTTACCCCGGTACGGCTTTCGTTTTTTTTTTTAGTTTTTTTGCATTTATTATGCTTTATTTTTTAAAAAACGACACATATTTTGGAGCGCGGCCATCGACTTTTTGTATTGTTCACTTTTGTTTTAATTGACAAGGAATTGTCAGTTTAAAAATAAAAATACTCTTTGAACAAAAAAGGTTTCTAACTTCAAACGTATAAAGTCTTTCAAAACTTTTTCTTAAATCTTCAATTCAAATTGGTATATGACGGTTATTGTATTAGTTATCATTCAAAATAACTTTTTATTTGAAACTGAGATTTAATCGCGCGCCATCTGTGGGCAAATACCTAGGCAGACAATATTATGAATAAAATATCCCTACTCGCCGCTAGATGCCCCTACAAGGCTCGCTTTTTGCCTTTATATTCCATCTTACTAATTTTAATCACTTCAGAATGGTTAAATGGAGGTTTAAATGATATATTATGAAAGTAAATGTAAACAGAAGCATATTACAGTAAAACGCAGATCATTTAGACTATACATTATTATTTTATTAAGGCTCAAAATTAGTGAAAAATGTGTATTGTTTTTTAGTTTTTATTTTAGGTTTTAGGACATCCTCATCAAATTTATGCCATGTTTTATTTCTACGATGTTGGTCTAAAAACAGTATTTTCGGAAATAAATGCAGATTTCGTTTAAACGCCATACATCTTGTACAGTCTAAAGACAGCTGTTACGTCATAGCTGTTGTCCATTTTGAATGGAGTGTTTTTGCGAGTGGTATGAACAGTGACTTTTCAAAACTTCGTAACTCATAAAATAAACAACATTATAATGTTTTGCGTACACAGATCGGTTTCTATTACTCAGCACTTTCCAATACAACATGAAAAAACATTATGCATCTTCCCTATTAAACTTAATACCTAATAGTAGGGAATACTGATATGAATTTGTGACTGTAGTGTTATGTACACTACACTTCCATATTTAGCACACAGACGTAAAACACGCCCATGTTTTTTTATCACTCACAAATGCATCCCTCATCTGTGCACTGATACAATATTTAACAAATAACAAAATTCGATCAATCTGTTCAAAGCCAGTGACAAGGACAGGCAGTGACAACTCTCCGGTTTCGAAGACCCAGCAGGGATCGCTTGCGCATACCAAAGGTATCCGTTTGGCTTTGATTAATGATCGTATGACGCATCGGACGAGACTATTTCCCTACTAATAAAAAAGTATTTATCTACACCCATATCATAAAACCTCCATTGGTTAATCAAAAACCATAGGAAATGACCACCATTTTGACAACCAATTAGGAAAAACCAATGCTGCGATGAAGAAATAACATGACTTCTTTATCGTTTTTAGTAAAGAAATGAGATTAAATTTGGAACAGCTATCAAACTCAAGTGGGTCTCTATTCTAGTATCCATAGATATTAAAACAGTTATTGAAACGAAACGTCAATTCAGTATGTTTTTTTAATATAAACTGCACAATATTTGATCTCGAGTGACGTGAGAATAGAGACTTCATCCGTTTGTCTATGATTTAAAAAAAAATGGTCTTGACGGACGCGCATTATTGACGCGCCGCGCCGCGTTGACGTTTTGCTGAACGAAAGTAGAATTTTGTTGAATTGAATAGAAAAAGTTCATGTGTAATTTACATTTTAGTTGAAAATATGAAAAGTAAGTAGTCTTCTCGGAGTGTGTGTGATGTGAAAATGCGCCGGATATCGGAAATATGCAGCCACGATTGCAACAAATAACTTGTTGCCAGAAAATATTGTTTCTGAACCCATCATGGAGGATTTATAATATGTGTGTAGATAAAGTTATGTATGCAACTCTGCATAATTTGGCCTTAAAACACACGTGCGATCTTATTATGAAACTCGCTAAAAGCTCGTTTCATAAAACCGCACTAGTGTTTTAAGGCCTATCATTATGCAACCGTTGCATAAACTACTATTGTCGGTTTGTTGGTTTGTCCTTCTGTAACGGAGCAACGGACCGACGTGTTTTTTTTTGGAAAAAGGAAACCTATTGCAAAGCGAATTCTTTGACTTTCAAGATTTTGTCATCGCGAATCGCGATGGTTTTACAATGCGGCCGTAGCAAAATAATTTGCAATATCGCTTAGGCAATGTCGAACACATGCCTAGTTCCTGTGATCGGAATAAGACGTAATTTGGTACCCGATATAAACCCGATGATAGGCAAAAAGCTTGTGATAAAAATGCAATTTGTAACAAACTCTTATTTCACCCTAATCGTAATAGGGAAGATGCATACTTTTGTTCTCTTGTATCAGAAAGTACTGAGTAATAGAAACCGATCTGAGTACGCAGAATGTTATATTGATTATTTTATGAGTTATGAAGCTTTGAAAAGTCGTTGTTCATACCACTCGCAAAAACAATCCATACAAAATGGACAACTGACAGCTATGACGTCACAGCTGTCGTTAGACTGAACAAGATGTAGAGCATTTAAACGAAATCTGCAATTATTTCCGAAAATACCGTTTTTAAACAAACACCGTATAAATAAAACATGACATAAATTTGATGAGGATGTCCGAAAAACTAAAATCAGAACTAAACAACCATTTATACTTTTCACTAATTTTGAGCCTGTTTTTTTTTTAATGTCAATTGACTGACAAACGAGCTGTCGGCCCACCTGATGGAAAGTGGTCTCCGCCGCCCATGGACATCTGCAACACCAGAGGTGCTGCCAATGCGTTGCCAGTCTAGGGATCCCTCATCCCTAGACTGGCAACGCATAGGCCTCCGGATCTCATCACTCGCCGTACGAAACGCAATAGCAGGCTATTACTTTACGCCGATATTCTGTGAGAGTGTGGTACTACCCCGGTCGAGCCGGCCCATTCGAACAGTAATCATCTAGTGAGGATTAAGTACTGTTTGGCTCTACCACTACAAAGATAGAATAGTCAAAATTATCTGCTATTTTCTGTATTTTTCTGTAAATGCTTTTGTTTACATTTACTTTCGTAATATATCATTTAAACCTCATTTTGATTTTCATGGTTGTTCCCCATTGTATTATTAGAGAACGAGAAATCTAACCAAATGTTCAAAAACTTTTGTATTTAGATCTTCAATGCAGTTAGTTTTTTGTCGATGCGTAGGTAAGTTTACATTCATCCCAATCCACACAAAACAGCCAACCCGAACCAATCTATCACCAGTGTGTCATTGCTTAGTCACACTCACGAAATATCCAAAAAACGGTTAAGTGCGAGTCCGACTCGCGCTCCGAGGGTTCCGTACTACGCCAATTTGGCACGGTCTCAACCAATCAATATACTTTATGTTAGTGATATAAGAACTTTGACAGTTGCAACTAAGTTGGCAGATTGTTAAGCTGCAACGGTAATTTTCCGGTTTGATTTCAATATATTTTTCACATTTCTGTAACAGAACACCATTGAATTGATATTATGTTATTGAACTATGAAGTATAAACTAAAATGAGGCCAAATTTGATACTTGAAACTTAAGCCGTTATGGAAATACAACTGGAACAAAATTGGTCTAAGATCGGTCCATTTTTAGGTTATCAATGTATGAGGAGCTTCTCAGGCTTACAACTTTTAGTTATTTATATTATTTTCTAGTATTCATGCCATAAGAACACATATTTTTTGAAAATTGCAACCTTCTAGTTCTTACCGTTGCTGAGCTAGAGGCCTCTGACAGACGGACGGACGTTGTAGGCCCAGTAATAGGGTCCCGTTGACTCCTTCGGGTACGGAACCCTAAAAACTAAGTGTTACGTTATTACATAAGCACCAAAATGGTTCCCAGTTAGTATTTTATCAGGCTTCGAAGCCGTGCCGCTGGTTTTTAGAAACACCGCAGAGAGAGAAAGAGCGATATGCGTGCGTGAGTGTCTGTCAATCTGTTCATGTCTCAAAATTCTAATGCTTACTGTAAGTCTCTATGCTTTCTAGAAACTTCTTAAGAAACAGGCTTCTTGGGTGTTTATTAGAAACTAGCTGTGCCACGCGGTTTCACACGCGTAGATCGAAGTAATTTTTGGAACATTGATCCGAATTCATTGTACCTTACTACAGTTCCTTATCTCTGGGACGTCAGTCTATCAGAGCGTCTATTCGGAAACGTCTACGTGATACTGCAGCGACCCGCGAGCGAGACTCGCATCTCGCTCTTACGCATTACGCGTCGTGCGGAAGAGTGGGATGACAAATCTCGCTCGCGAGTCACTACAACATCACTTAAGCGTTCCCGAATAGAGGCGCAGATATTCGAAGCGATCCCCGTATACTAAACAGTGTACCTCTAGCCCTTCACCAAAGTTTTTTTCTGAATCTACCTACTTACGTTTCTATCCATCCATTCATTCATCTGAAAAAATGGCGGTGCAATCTATCACACGAATCCGGGTGTCACTGTAGATTAGTCACTCTTTTCGGGCAGGTGTGAACTTGTTTAGGCAATGATGTATACGAAATACTGAGTCATTCATTGGTCATCATGAAATTGACGACGCGGTTAGCCTAGTTGGTGGTGCCTCCAAAGCTAGCGGTCCCGGATTCGATCTCGAAGGGCAAATATTTCTGTGAGCACGAATGTCTGATCTTGAAGCTTGGTTAGTCCTATATATTTAAGTATTTATTTATCTATATAAGTGTGTTAGGAATAGCGTGATAAGGGAATGAAGTGGTGTGGAAGAAGATGTAGATGTAAAAAATATATATTTGACTTGTTTAATTTTAGATGCCAAAGAGCAAGAGTTTGTCCAGTAAACAAACACACTTATGCGTTTATAGGTAATATTAGTATGGATATTATCGTAATTACTAAACTCAATATTGTTAATTATTATGTATTACTAATTCGGTAACAGGGCATCCCCTGCGCTTGCGCATATCACCGGGACTGGGCGCAAAAACAGGGCGCTTGAGGTTCCAGCGGGGACACGAGTCTTAAGGACATTTGACAAGTTCCGTTTTGGAATTATTCCATTAGATTTGCCCGCGGGTTTATCTGCGTATAATATACTAGAGGCCCCGCCACCGAGTATTTTTCATACAAACTTTATCACCTCTTTTCACCCCTTTACGGATGAAATTTCAAAAAATCCCTCAATGGCACCTCTATGGTCTGAGGAATGTCTCCTTCAAATTTCAAATCTCTAGGACCACCCGTTTAGGCTGTGCGTTGTCTATAGTGAGTCGCGGTACTGTTTTATATGTATAGATTATTGCTATTTCCTTGGGAAGTGCATTTTTCTGGTACAGCAAGTAGCCTGGAGTCGGTGGCCGCAACACGGACGCGTGACGTAAATATACGAATTTTAAACATGGGGGCCACTTTTATTTAGAAAAAATAAAATAAAAACTTATGCAACCTATATCGTGTGACAGATCAAATGAAAGGGCTTAATTGTCAGGATCTTAAATATATTTTCTTTTGAATTTCAAGTAAAATAGTTTGGAAGTTATTTAGGAAAATAGGCGAAAATTGACCTTTCCCCCCATATTTCCGAAACTACTGGGGCAAACATTTTGAAAAAATTACAGAAAATAGTCCTTTACATATAGATTACAGGAAAATGTATAAGATGTCTATGGTATTTAAAGTAACCTAGTAAATTTCAGATAATCATGTACGGAACGGAACCCTCTCCACGCGAGTTTAACTCGCACTTGTCTGGTTTTTATTGATATTGGACGTCTCAAGGACCTAGAATCTAAAGATAATTTATCTTAATTTTATATGGTTTTTTCAGAAGTTTTCTTTAAATGACTGCGATGACATTTCTGCCGTCTGCTCGACTGTTTGACTATATCTTTGACTGAAGCTGAAGAAATAAAAATAATGTGACAGTTCCTCTATTATGTATTCTGTGGTTGTGTTTGAAACACGTTTTACAACAAAAAGAGCTGTCATTCAACTCTACCAAACACTATCAAACAATAATATAATATGCTCCTCTTCAAAATATTGGTTTGGGTAACCAAACCCTGATTAGGTATCTCTTTCGTGTGAAAGAGATGCTCTTAGAGATGAGACGGTGTTAACTTATCCTCATGTCAACCTTGCTAGGGCCACAGTTTATTAAATATCGTTTCCAAGTCCCACTCGCTCGCTAGCACGGTCGCCATTTTGTCATTCGCATTTTTAATTACCGACTTTTTGCCGACGCGCGCTGCCATTGGCCGACCGCTTTCGCCGACTCACTTTTTGCCGACACGGCTTTCGCCGAACCGAATTAAATGAGCAAATTTAATTTAAAATGTTTTAATTCTGCTGAGCTGATTGCCTGGGAAAGTTATGGCTTCACTACTTTAAGTGTAATCCGGTGACTTCGGTCTTAGACTTAGGGAGGACGCCGGCCGGTTCGATTATCGGTGACGCCAGAGCCGCTGAGTGTGGCTCTTCATTAAATCCTATAATAGCTATTTGACTCACTGACTGCCATTTCAGGCTATACAATGGCTATACCGACATTTTTCTACTCGCAGATATTTTAAGATTTATTTTAGTTTGGTCAAATGTCTTTCAATGTTCCTTTTACTATTCACATGAACTTCAGTCAATAGTTATTTGAGAAATACTAAAATAGCATTACTAATGTACGGGAACAAAAAACTTTCATCAAAGTATCACATCACATCCCAAAAAATCATTAGTCAAAACAGCTTATCGCAATTTTTTTACGGCTAATGATTACCTACTTAACAAATAAGTACTTGGTCATGTTTCATTTTACCAACTATTACTTATTCAAATGTATCGTTTGGCATAACATTGGTTTGTTACAGCGGAGGTCTTACTTAATAAAACTTGACAAAGTAAAATGATGCCAAATGATAATTTGACCAAATGAATAAAATGCGAAATGTAAATGTACTAAAGATTCGTTTGAGAAACGAAACTACTGCCATAAGTTTTTTTGGGAAGTATAATTTGGGGAAAAGTGTTTTCCCATAGGGTACTGTACTGCCGCTAAAATAACTATATTTTCTTGCTCAATTCCCCCTGCGTGACCCGTCTCCGAGCGCCCCTACAAAATACCAGTGCGTTAACAACAAACAATAAATCGAATGTATGAACCACACGTGGCGGTGACCACTTTCCATCAGGTGGGCCGTCAGCTCGTTTGCTGGTCAATTGACAAAAAAAAAAACAATAGTTATAGATTTGTCGCAATAATTATTAGTTAAAGATAATATTAATAAATAGAATAATCCCGTGTGGTAAAAAAATATGTTTAAACAGCTAAATAAAAACACATACTTACAAACTATAAGATATATTGGTTACGTTTACGTAGCAAAACATATAAAATACAAACATTAAACTAGGTACTAAATAAAATAAACTAAGACTAAAACTAAATTATAAGATGTTCGGCTGTATTGAATCGAGTGTTAGGTTTCTCTCATTTAACTGCTCGACCTAGAAATTAAATGAACATTAAAGCGGCTAGGGATGTGCCCGTGTCGATGTCATATCCGTGTCGATAAATAAATAACTATATATTCAAGTAAGCGGTCTCGGCGCCGAATATAATTTTTGTTACTTTCAGCGTCGAGACCCTTCGTGCGCACTAAGCCTTTTCAAAGATATTAAGAAGCGGATTATAACGTCGAACTCCACGGGACAAAGAACATTTGCTATGTTTTTGCTATTTAACCAAGATTAAGACTGCGCTATCAAAGTGAGAGCGCAAAGCGGGGAAATACCAAAGCAAAGCAATACTTGTGGCACTGCTTTGTGGCATATCGCACTTTATTCACCAATTAGAATTTCCTTAGTTACCGTGTCAGTGCCAATGACGGATATATCCGCACTCCGCACTACAGGTTCATCGTCAACGACGAATATATCTTTCAAGGCGAACATTGTAAATGGAGGATGAAAATCGTGTTACTTCATAAACATGTCTGGCGCGTGGGTGACCATTTCTCTATTCATCGTTGAAAAGGTTAAAAGTAATGATTTTGTCGCTCAAGCGAGCCCCATAAATACATATATATGCCATCTAAATATGACATACAGTTTAATGTTTGTCACTTAGTGTCAAATCATTTAACAGCAAATGTTTTTTAACGTACCTAAATACAATTAAATTTGTATCCTACTAAGTTGAAATTATAATAGTAATGATAGGCCTTAAAATACGAGTGTGGCTATATGAAACTAGCCGACAGGCGAGTTTCATAATAAGATCGCACGGGTATTTTAAGGCCAAATTATGTACAGTTGCATACATAACTTTATCTACACACATGTTATAAATCCTGCATGATGTGTTCAGCAACAATTATTTTCTGGCAACAAGTTATTTGTTGCCATCGTGGCTGCATTTACGATATCCGGCGGAGTTTTCACATCGTTCTCGGAGTTACTACTATTAGCTTAAGAGCCCATAACACTAAACCTAGTATGATAAGATTCCCAGATGCCATATATAATTAGACGAATCATAGACAAACAAATGAAGTCCCTATTCTCCTGTCACTCGACATCAAATGTCGCGGTCTCATAAAGTAAGCATCGCGAAAATTGCTCTGCCCTTTTCATGTGTTAGTTTTAGTTAAAACTCTAATGTAAAAGATGGAAAAAAAAGACTGACTGCTGCGGCCCTAACATGCATGCCCCAAGGATAAATCAGAACCGTTTATCTCTATGACTATCTCTTTCGTCGGCACTAGTGTGAGAGAGACGCACTTAGAGATAAACGGTTCTAATTTATCTTTGTGCCATGCATGTTAGGGCCTCTGAGTTTCTTGCGGCGTTTCTTCTCAGCAGATGTCACCTTTCAAAGCGCTGGTAGCTTCAGACATGTAAAAGAGCCCATGTGGCCTACTTGCAAAATAAATATTTTCATTTTCATAATCAACTGGAAACTAGGTATAAATGCATCTCAAATCAAACAATTAGGTAGTCCTTCAAATACACGCGGCTTTTATTATCAGAAATACTGCGGGGGTTTCGTTGACCGCGACCGCACTCAACCCCTGAAGAACTCATGTCGGACTATTTCTGACAGTAAAGCCGTATTTAAAGTATCCATAATGTCCCACAAAAGTTTTAATTTGACAATTAGGTAATCGTTCAAGAAACTAACTAACTGCCCCGCCAAGAAAAACCAGATAAGTCCGAGTTAAACTCGCGTGGAGAGGGTTGCGTAACGTAGATGATTATCTGAAATTTTCAATGTTACTTTAAATACCATTCTTCTTATAGGTTTTCCTGTAATCTATAGGTAAAGAAATATTTTCTGTTTTTTTTTTCAAAATTTAAGGCCCAGTAGTTTTAGAAATAAGGGGGGGAATGGTCAATTTTCGCCTATTTTCCTAAATAACTTCCAAACTAACTTCAAAATTCCAAAAAAAATATACTTGAGATTCTCACAATCTAATTAATTCCCTAAAAGTGGCCGCGATATTTAAAATTCATTTATTTACGTTACGCGTCCGTGTTGCGGTCACCGACTTACATATGTGGACCAAATTTCAACTAAATCGGTCCAATAGTTACGGAGCAAATTGGCTGTGACAGACGGACAGACAGACAAACGAGTGATCCTATAAGGGTTCCGTTTTTTTCCTTTTGAGGTACGGAACCGTTAAAACATTGCTTGTGCCGAATGGATTATTATTTATTACAAAAGGTTTTCTCAAAAATGACGCATCCGGCCCTTTGACGCAATTTATACACATCGGGTCCGACACCCTGTCGCCTTTACACAAAACAAGCCGAAACTTTAGATAATAAAGGAATTTGTCCTTTGATTCGCAAATAAAGATAAATGTCAGAACTACAAATTATTCGAATCTAAACTTTACAAAGAGATAACAGAGCTCAAAATGCAAGCGGTTTTCATTTGGACTTGTTTCTCTCTTCCTCAAAGCTTGCCAACGTCTATTGAATTTTAGAAGAAACAACATTATAAAATGACGTCACTTACTAAATACACGCGCTACTTGGGTCTTTTCAAGGAGAGAGTGAATAAGCATTATCTAGGTGTGCATGCTCCATCGTCGACCTCATCATCACTTTCCATCAGGTGAGATAGAGGTCACATTTATCTTCTATAAAAAAAACCGGTCAAGTGCGAGCCTAACTCGCGCGCCGAGGGTTCCGCAATTATGTATGAAAAAGAAACAGTACCTTGTAAGTACGAAATCCTACAAAAGAAAAAAAATGCTTTTAACAACGGGGTAACCATTTACAACCTACCTGTGAAATAAGACAAAAAATAACTTTCGCAAGCTCCTATCTCCGTTCAATCGTAGAGTGTGATACGACTTTGCAAAGGTTATTCCGTTTAACTTTATTTTTAATGTGATGTTATTACAAATTCACGGTTTTCGGACTTTTTCCTTTACTTGTGCTGTAAGACACTGCTTCTTGCCAAATTTCATGATTCTAGGTCAACGGGAAGTACCCTATAGGTTTTGATTCCCTTTGGATTCCCTTCAAAGTATCAAAATATGAGACATAAACGGCCATATCTTTTGATTGCGGTGACTTAGAAGGTTGATTTTTTCATAGCTTCAAGAGATTGCAGACCTGAGTATTTGATATTAATTTCAACTTGATACCTCAACCCGTTCCTGAGAAAAAGGTCTTGACAGACAGACAGACGGACAACCTCGTTCCTTTTTTCCTTTTGAGGTACGGAACCCTAAAAATGGACCCCCGTTTTTCGTGACGTGATCATATTATTATGTTACTATCGGTCCGCCATCTTCGTTCGCGGTAATTTTCAAACAAACTTTGAACCCTCTTTTCAAATCCTTTGTTAGTGCGCGCTTACACCCAATACAAAACGAAACCCACTTGCAAAATTTCACGTTTCTAAGTTACATAGTTTTGGAGATTATAAATAGAAAACTGTCAAGTGATGAAGGGTAAAAACCTGGAAGCTGAGTTTGCGTCAAGTTTTCTTGGACTTGGACAAATTCGACGCCATCATCTTCAAATGCGGCATTAATTGACAGCTAGAGATATCTCTAGAGAATGAGAAGACGTCCGTGTTTCTCTTGGAATTAGTTTATAGATATTCCCTCGGGAACTTTAAAATTTAATTTAAGAATATAGTACGTTAAGTGTTAATCTAGGATATAATCTATCTCCATTCCAAATTTCAATCAAATTTCTGCAAAGTTCTGCCGTTTCAGCGTGAAGAACTAACAAACGTACTAACTAAAGTCGATTCATCCTTACCTTGTCTTATTTGGTAAACATGTTTCTAACCTTAAAATGTGCAATGTTTGGGTGAAAGAACTATTTATCCTAAATAAAGCAATCCTCGGCAAACTGGCAAAGTGAAGTATACAATAGTCTCCGGTTGCTTTATTTGCAAGGAAATTTATGTTTTAACCAACAAAGGTGTATTTTGAGGTTAGAAATTGTTTACCAAATAAGACAAGTAACGATGAGTCGAGTGTAATGTGTGATGTAATATAATAAATCATCGAAGTTAAGGGTGAAACTGAATAATTCCTTTTTAGGGGTATCTGTACTTATCCCCCCCACTGAGTACTATTCACCCCGCGGCACGCTTAAGTTGCCGACGTTTCGCAGTAAGCGCGCGCCGCGCGCGCACCCGAGTAGGCGATAAATCTTGGTGTTAATCACAGGGCGGAGGTACACAGAGATGTATTGACAAATTGTGACTTAACAATTTCATCGCCAAGAACCCACGTAGTGGGGGCTCTGAGACTGCTTACATGCTGAACAGCTCGCTAGGTGGGCTGTCGCTGTGGTTGCTATAGATGACTACAGTCTACGCCGAAGAACTCTCCTAGCGGGCGCCATTCATAGCGACGGGCATACAGTTACGTGAACGCACCCAGTGGGCGCTTTCGTGTGTAGCGTTGGGTTGCTCGTTATATGGATGTATGAACTCACCTAGCGGGTCTCATAGACGATTCTGTGGTACCTAGAATACAATTCGATCAATGTAATCAATCGTAGAAGTAGATTTTAACCTACTTCTAATTGTCGTATCGAAATGAAACTTTGTATGTACATGTACTTCGGAGAACAATACAACAATTGGTACCATCAAGTTGATCTGAGGATAAAACCAGGAGATGGACAGTGGAACTCTTCAGTGGCTACTAGAAAACTCCTCATAATGAGGGCCTTTTGTACTCTTTACTGCTTTATTGACAAAAGCGTGTTTTTTTTTTAGTTTTTGTGAACTATGATTATCACATTTATTGGTATATTAGATTAAAATAAGATTTATATTGGGGACGTGAAAATTACAAAATCATTCAAACGGGCATAAAAAAAGAAGTAAAACTAAATAATTATATTATAACTAGCCTGTGCACGCGACTTCGTTTGCTTTGGTGGGATTAGGATAAAAATATACTGTTTTATTCCAAAATGTTTTGGTATATGGATGTCTGAATGTTTGTCTTTCAACCACGCGAAAACTGCTGGACAGATTTGGATTAAATTTGGCAGACAAATAGACCATATCTTGGAATACAATATTAGTATACATTTCAACCCAATCCCAAATGGAACAAGTCGCAGACACACCAAGCTTAATACATTTATTTCTCTCGAACATTTTGAAATTCAATCGACTAGAATCACTTCGGAACACGCGCTGTACGCCCCAACCCTAACAAACAAAATGGATCCATTGTCGACGACGGAAATGGCGGATTTTTTGTCCCTCTCTATCCTTTGTCGTTTTTAGTCGTATGATGGATGACTTCATTATTCACCCGGGCTGCGTGATCTATGGCTTGACATAAGTTTATCGTTTCTCACGGGAATTTTGTCGTTAACCAACTCCGTGACTACGTTTTGGGGAGTTTTGCTATTTATTTATTTAAATCAGGTAACGGTGGCCCGAATACGCAATCTTTGACATAATTATTTAATTCAATACAATTTAGGGTAGTGTAATTTTATATCTAATTAAATTGTTATAAAATGGTGAATGTAATTTAAGGGATACCTATACAATTGTTGATAATGTATGCTTAGTACAAATAAATTATCTAGGTATCTATCCATCTATAACATAGGTACAATAATAGCAATTAAAAATACGAAAAGACACTTAATCATCACATAAGACAAAAATAAAAAATACAAAAAACGGTCAAGTGAGAGTCGGACTCGCGCACCGAGGGTTTCATACTTCGCCAATTTGGCATGATCACAACGAATCAATAATATACTTTGTGTTAATGATATAAAAACTTTGACAGTTGCAACTAAGTTGGCAGATTGTTCAGCTGCAGCGGTAATCTTCTATCTTCTATCTTTATATATATAATTCTTCTGTGAGTGTGTATGTCACTGAACTTCTCTCAAACGACTGGACCGATTTTGATGAAAATTTTTGTGTGTGTTCAAGGGGATCTGGGAATGGTTTAGATTCACAATTTTGTCCGCTGGACAATGTTTTTTTAATTAATTTTTAATTTATTAGTAGTTGTTGATTTTGGAATGTTTAACACGGCGCTACCATCGCAGTGTCAAATTTTAAATAATATTCGAATTTTAATTTTAGTCTGTCCCGACAGTTAGCGCTGCGATCAAATTAAAAAAAAGTTTTGTTATCATTGTGTTATTGTAGACCATGTGCTGGATCAAATATTAAATTAAAAGGTACTGAGTGTTTTGAGAAGAGTTTTGAAGTGTGCCTAAAAAACTATACATTTTGCGAATTTAGTGCAGAATCGAAGTGAGTATATTTCTTATAATTTTTTTTATCAAATTTACACGTGCGTTAGTTAATAACTAACCTAACCTACAAATTTATTTGTGTACTATCGGCGTCATTAAAGATGCCTACCGTTGATTGATCGGAAAACCTGTTATCAATTAAGGAAGTAACAAAAATAAGTACGAAATCGCTTTTTGTATAGATGTTATAAAATCTCCGAGTTGTCTTACTTTCTGTTGAGCCGTGATCTCAAAGGATATATTATAGGAATGGATATAGGATAATAGTCTGTGAGTGACTGGGGACATAGTACAGACGACGCATGTGCCAGCAAAATATTATATTTGTTGCACTTCTTCCAAGTTATACAAGACCTTAAATGTATTCTGACTATTAATGTTCTGTGATAAATCGAATTCAGGCATGTTCATGACCGTTGTCCATTGCAGGCACTATGGGAATTTTCCATTGACGTATTATCTCTTTTTATTTTATATACATATATAATTCTACTGTACGTGTGTATGTCACTGAACACCTCCTAAACGGCTGGATCGATTTGAATGTTTTTTTTTGTATGCGTTTGAGTGGCGCCTTGGATGGTTTAGATGCCCGATGATGATCAGCCCGGCAGATGGCGCTGCAGGACAACGTCTGACGGGTCCGCTAGTATATATATATAAATGAATTGCTGTTCGTTAGTCTCACTAAAACTCGAGAACGGCTGAACGGATTTATCTTATCTTAGTCTTGAAATGTTCGTGGAGGTCTAGGGAAGGTTTAAAAGTACATAGGTTACTTAAATTATTATTCTTCGCAGACGAAGTCGCGGGCACCAGCTAGTTTCAATATATTTTTCACTTTTCTAACAGAACACCATTGAATTGATATTTTTTGTTTGAGTGAGTTTGCCTCACGAACGTATTTGTGGAAAATACATAAATGACAATAAAAGATTTGATACATTTATAAATTATACTCGTTGTCAAACGATAAGTTTTGAATCGAAAAATTCTTGCAACTATATAAATGTGAAATGAATAGTATATGAATCGTTGGTTGTGAAATGAACTTTTGTCTACACCCATATCATAAAACCTCCATTGGTTAATCAAAAACCGTAGGAGATGACCACCATTTTGACAACCAATTAGGAAAAACCAGTTCTGTAATGTTATTACAGTATCGATTTTAGTATCGTAATGAGATTAAATTTGGAACAGCTGTCAAAACTCAAGTGGGTCTCTATTCTAGTATTCATAGATATTAAACAGTTATTGATACAAAACATCAATTCAGTATGTTTTTTTAATATAAACTGCACGACATTTGATCTCGAGTGACATGAGAATAGAGACTTCATTCGTTTGTCTATGATTTAAAAAAAAATGGTCTTGACGGAGGATCGAATTGCCGCCAATACTACTTTCATATTTCATGTTGGTTTTTTGCTGAACGAAAGTAGAATTGTAAAAAGTTGTTTGTAATTTATATTTTAGTTGAAAATATGAATAGTAGTCTTCTCGGAGTGACTGTGTGATGTGAAAATGCGCAGGATATCGTAAATGCAGCCACGATTGCAACAAATAACTTGTTGCCAGAAAATATTGTTTCTGAACACATCATGGAGGATTTATAATATGTGTGTAGATAAAGTTATGTATGCAACTTTGCATAATTTGGCCTTAAACACACGTGCGATCTTATTATGAAACTCGCTAAAAGCTCGTTTCATAAAACCGCACTAGTGTTTTAATGCAACCGTTGCATAAACTACTATGGTCAAATAAGTTTCGGTGTTTCATTAAAAAAAAACCGTAAAAACACTAATAACTACACAAAACTACTTCGATAAAGAGCGCGTATTTCCGTAGCAATAATTTTTATGGAGATTTCAATATTTATAGCATATAAGGACGACCAAATAATTTTAAAAAAACTGTCTGGTTAGGCTTATTGGGCTTCTGAGAACTGTTTCTTATATGTAGATAAATGACTCAACTATATTAATTTGAAACCTTTTCTTAGGCAGGCCAAATTTTACGGAACGTATATTACGGAAAGATCGAAGAATCAGATATATTTTGGAAATTATGTCTTAAGAACCAATAGAAAGTCGACTTAGAACTTAAGTATACAAATAGTATCTTACAAACTATTCATTCAGATAGTAACTGCCTAGAATGGAACCTTAGACCTTGGGATAGTACTTTATGAACGGTAAAACAGTCCTACGACTATAGTTCGAGCAGTGACCGCATTCTAGGGTACGTCGTTAGGCATATTGTCCACGGACACTAGACATCTCTATAGTTTTTGTATTAATCAAATAACTGGGAATCGTGTAATAATAATAATAATAATTATAAAAATACAATACAATTCTTTATTAAGAACCGCACATTAGAAAGCACAAGGAAAAAACATAATAACAATAAGAGACATAATATACAATTGACGGTCTAAGTAGCGATCTCTTCCAGACAACCGTACAGCGTAAGATACGTTTAACATAACAAAACAATATACTCTTCATTGAACATCAAATAAAATGCATTGGAAAACTTGTTTCGGCCCGCGACTTCGCTCGCGTGGAATTCGTTTATACTTATTCCCTCGGGATCTTTTAAATTTTCCGGGATAGAATGTAGCCTATAAGTTAATTCAAGATAAGAGCTATCTTCATTCCAAATTTCATTGAAATCCATTAGGCCGTTTCAACGTGAAGAAGTAACAAACATACCATTACAAACTCACACAAATGTTTGCATTTATAATATTAGTGTGAAGACACCGAAATAAGTTACAAGGTAAACAAACACTCGGCGGTCTTATCGCTAAGTCAGATAACTTTGGTTACTGCTGAAATATTTGCTCCATTTCCTTTCAGAAGAAGGCTTATGACAACAATCAAAATAATAGGCGTGTTTCCTGAAAAAAATCTAATTAGTCCGTCATTTACATTATAAAAAAAATATTGAACACATTTTTATTTTCTTTTGTCAATTAAACAAAAAATTCTGCGTGACGTCACGTCTTTGCACACTTTTTAACATTAAATGACGTCATGATCCGTTACTACCGAAGTTTTATGCGAGTTATCTTTGTCAATTTTAATTGATTTGATAAAACAATAAATAAGTGTTCATAATTTTTTTAATAATCTAACTGACGGACTTAGTTTTTATGTTTACCCAGGGAACATCCCTATTCTTTGCGTTTTTGGAACCTTTTATAATAACATTTAATTCCCGGAATGAATATTCACTGTAATATTTGTCACTATCTCTCCAATCTATCAATTTCTATTTATAATGAAAAGTTGATTAGTGCAAAATAGAACTGGGCTTTAAGCCCGCCGTTTTTACTCGTAACAAGCCAAAGCTTTACATTGCTATAGATAAATAGATAATCTACGATCTACTACCAAACGACAGCCGTCCCCTAGCCTACAGCGGTGATTGTGTGGAGTCGACCTATCGACCTCAGTCTCGCCACTCTGACGACTTCTCCGTTTATAGTCCAGGAGCTAATGTTTGCGGCAAGTGCTAACATAAAATTTAAACGAGAAAATTTAATAAATAATAAGTATTCATGAGCCGAATCTCTTTCGCAGACAACCACAATGATACTATCAAAATCATGTAAAATATTAGTTCTGTTATTTGTGTAAACATTCCTTCATATGATACTAGCTTCAGCTCGCGACTTCGTTCGCGAATTGTTATTCCTTCGAGAACGTTGAAATTTTCTGGATAAAAAAAGCCCATGTGTTAATCTTAGGTTTATGCTATCTCCATTCCAAATTTCATCCAAATCCGTCTAGCCGTTGAAGCGTGAAGAAGTAACAAACATCCATCGTCACAAACTTTCGCGTTTATAATATTACTAGCTTCCGCCCGCGACTTCGTTTGCTTGGAATTCGTTTATAGTAATAACTCGGGAATGTTTAAATTTTGCGCGATAAAGAGTAGCCTTTTTGCTATTCCAGACAATAATCTATCTCTGTGCCAAATTTCATTTATATCCAATGAGCCTGGCGTTATTGAGTAACAAACATCCATCTAAACTTTCGCATTTATAATTATTCACATATTTCTGTAAAATATGTGAAAAAATCGCGAATGTGTAAAACATTATGGTCATAAACGAATAAGCATGAGGACTTCAAATCGTCTTACAATCTCGCGTGCCGTGGATTTTGAGGTTGCAATTCGTTCAATAAATTCATGGGATCTGACATCGGTGTAGCCAGTTTTTCCTTGTAAACTTGGAGCTTCGTGAAACGGGCCACTGATAAAATTTAATTTGGAATGGTCAATTTTCGCTAACTTTCGCTAACTTTAAAAATACCGAGCCCCTTCATTTGGCAGGTATAAATATCACAGGATGTAATTTGCATACTTTTTTTAATTTTCTAATTTACCCCCGTCAAAGTGGCCGCCATGTTTAAAATTCATTTATTTACGTTACACGTCTGTGTTGCTCCTCATTTTCAACTCAATTTGTCTTGTTTTGTTTAATTTGTAATGCAATTTCAAACTAATTTAATGTACCTTATATAATTCTAATGTAACTTTTGCACACCATATTATGGTAAAACAAGAAATGTGCTTTTTGACATTTATTTTTAACACCATTTTATACTCTTGTTTATGCAAATAAAATTTTGATTGATTGATTGATTGATTGATTGATCAATCGGTCCAGTAGTTTCGGAGCAAATCGGCTGTGACAGACGGACCGTCAGACAGAAACCCGAGCTTCTTTAAGGGTTCCGTTTCCTGTTGAGGTACGGATCCCTAAAAAATATTGTCCAAAACGACCACTAGCTCCTGTACTATTATTATATTATCACTTACTAAACTTAGAATGAAGTTAGCAGCTAAAAAAAGGATTTAGCGCCGTTCAGACATTTGGCATCCACCTCAACGCATCTGAACACTTATCTTTTTATGAACCATTCAGTAATAGAGCAATTCCACAGAACTATATCGAGATACAGTACGATTAAAATCAGTTAACGATTCGACTTTTCTCGGCTATCATCGGCTAAAGCCGAAGATGAAAACGACATAAGTTACATTACTGCGATTTCTTTTAGGTACCAATCAACTTAAAGTATCGTAAACGCAATGTATATCACCTACCATGATGACATTACTTACCAGTAGACCTAAGAAGTTTACAGAAGCGACATGGACATGCATTATTTATTGATGTATATAAATCTACCTATAATAAAAAAACATGTTTCTTTATTAATCAATAGTTACTGTTTTACGTAAGGTAACAATGCGATATTTGTCATGCGTGTCATACTGTCAAAAAATAGTCACTAATTATTTTTCTTATTTAAATATAAAGGTTGTGTTACATCAGAACTATTAGGAGGTTTTGTTGCTCATATCCTTCTGTTGTATTGTGTTTTAATAATATGACGGGTAATATATTTAAAGGTCATATCTGTAATTTGATATACTCTATGTGAAAAACGAGGCATACCAACAATAACCGAGGATGGCCGAATGGTGAACTTATTTTAATAGTACTGTAGAAGGAAACAGTTCGTCGATTTGTATGGAAATAGAGCGTGTAACATTTTTGGGTAGTTACTTTGATATCCTTCGCACCGCCGTCCTTGTTAGACACAAAGATGATCTCAGGACATTTCATTCTATCTCGATATAGTTCTGTAAGCAATTCCATCCAGAGGAACCAGAGGGGTCTCAGAGTGACACTTTAGGTGTAAATCGCAGTAGGTTGCCGCTCGCTCGCTCGCTGGCCGAGTCGCGCGTCAATTAGCCTAGATGTTTGGTGTTGGGTGACGCGGATAAACTGACAACCCTAGCGTACACGAAAGAGCACGTTTAATGCGACGGAGAGAGAAGGCATGAATAGGTATATTTTCGTACCTAAACACCGGCTTTGTTAGACAGTGACTCTTCTGTACGTTAGTACTATTATCTACTCTGCCCTAGGGGTGTGATTCTCTTAAAACACTTCGTTATTTTTAGGCGTTTACAAGTTAGAGTTTATTGAAAAACCCGACTTTAAAACCCTTTGAAAAGAAAGAAATAATAGTTGGCGTTCGTTAGTAAAATTCTGTTATTGTAGTAAATTTTTATTTTTTTTTTAATTTTGTAGTCATTATCAGAATGTGATTTAACACACATTAACTACATCAAGTAACAACAGCATAATGCCAATTGATAATCACACTTTGAGGACGTCAATCATTGAGGAGTTCTCGTGGTTTTCCACCACCGGTTCAAAAAAAAAACAAATATACAGTCGAATGGACAACCTCCGGTGTTTTTGAAGTCGGTTAACAAGTGAATCCGTTCAACCCTAAATGCGATTTCGAACCCGATTATGTGACCTAGGCTTGCTAGGTAGTAAGTACCTAATTACCTACGCGGGTGTTAGGGTTGGCACCATCATTAAAAATTATTCATTTTACTAGTTTCCTTTATATAAGAGAATCCCAGATTGGGACGAGAATAATGTAGTATCCAGGATATATTTTTTTTTGAGGTGGTAAAGTTGCCACGGTAGACTGTTTTCCTTGTGTGAATAGACGCTGCGCTACAATGCGCTCCCGTGCGCACAATGTTATAATTACGGGAACCGGCGCGTGAGTACAGTCACAGGAGCAAAAGGGACATCATGGATCGCTCATTCAATCATTCATTTCAGCCGAAAGACGTCCACTACTGGACTTCCCCCAATGATCGCGACAACGACTGATTCGACCCGCAATTTTGTCGTGACAAAACATACTGTGTAATAATCCCTTAGTCTTTTTTAGGGTTCCGTACCCGAAGCGATCAATGGGACCCAATCACTGAGCCTACAACGTCCGTCCGTCTGTCAGAGGCCTCTAGCTCAGCAACGGTAAAAGCTAGCATAAATACTAGCCAATAAAAAAATATACCAAAAAGTTTTAAGCCTGAGAAGCTCCCCATACTTTGATATCCTAAAAATGTACTGGCGCCTCATTCGGGAACGCTAAGTGATTCTGTAGCGACTCGTAAGCCAAATCTCTCATCTCGCTCTTACGCATTTCGCGTCGTGCAGAAGAGTGGAATGAGAAATCTGGCTTACGAGTCGCTACAGAATCACTTAGCGTTCCCGAATGAGGCGCCTGATTTAAGACCAATTTTGTTCCAGCTATATTTCCGTAACGGCTTTAGTTTCAGCCATCAAATTTGGCCTAATTTTAGTTTATACTCCGTAGTTTAACAAGAAATAGCAATTCAATGGTGTTCTGTTATAGAAGTGTGAAAAATATATTGAAATCAAACCAGAAAATTACCGCTGCACCTTAACAATCTGCCAACTTAGTTGCAACTGTCAAAGTTCTTATATCATTACCATAATAGTACATTGTGCATCTAGGGCCGTAAGAAGGGGATAACTAACGAGAGTCTGTTAGAAGCCCGACGCCGATAGGCGAGGGCTTTTATGACTCGAGTTTGTTATCCACTTACTGCCCGTGATACACACAATGTTTTTCATCACATTTGCGAGGAAATGAAATAAAAATTAGACAAAAAGAAGTATATATATTAATTTTATTTCCATTTTACATCGTGAATTACCTCACGTCAGTCAGGTTACATCAGGTGGGTGTTCATAAACTGAGCGTACGTTGCGATCAGCGCGGGGCAGCTCCGCCGGCTGCGGCTCCCGAGCAGCTCCGCCGACCTGGCGCACTTAACTGCCCGCGGGAGTTCGAAACCATACAAAATCCATAACTCCCTAGGGAGTTATCGATTTTGTATGGTTTATAACTCCCGCTGACGACGGGGCCCATAGAGGAGTTAAATCGGCTATAGTTGCTCTATACGCTTGCGTATAATAACACCTTTTCCGAGCAAGTGTGATGAAAAGTCTTTAAAACAGCAGTAAAGTACACAGTGCCTTTTAAATGCAAAATCTTCAACACCTGACATGCTCTGTGTTTTAATGTGAACCTTTTTACCTTAGACATAAAGACGCTCTTTGTGTGAAATAGTGTTTGCAGTTACTACCTGCTATTTTAAAGTAGAGATTAACGGTTACACTTCATAATGAAAGACAATGGATTTGTATGTCAGATAAGTAGCCAATGCGATCGGGACAAGAAAAAGAATTACGACTATACATGTTGTAGTTATGAAATATTGAACGTCCGCTCGGCACTTGAGTCAGCGGCGCGCGCGCACAATAAGGCGCAAATGAGCCGCCATCTTGGATCTGAAACAACTGTCACTTGCCACTGTCACAATACTGTAGAGTCATTGTTGGTTTTGTATCAGCTTAGGATGCAGTATAAACAAGTTGATTCCGGTTTGGGAATTCGAAATAGCTGTGTTATTCTGAAACAAATCTCGTTGGACATTACGTCTCTCATTTCGTGCGACAATCATAAATTGACCCGCGCGCTCTTCGGCATTGTGAGGAGTAAGGTATCTACAACCGTGGCCGTTGCGTCGAAATACGACCACGGTCGAAGACGCACGAACAAGTGGTTTATACTAGGGTTCGTAAAAAAAACCGATATTTATAAGTATCTCTCTTCGTCGCTGACGCAGCGCTGTGAACAAGAATCGCATAAGCTCACATCTAAGCGGATTTGTAAGAAAATTACCATAGCTGGGCACCGTTAATCAAATAGTTAACTACGCTAATCGCTAATCAGTTAAAAAGTTAACTTCGTTAAACATTAAAGCGATACATTTCGGACGATTTGACGGAAGTTAACGATAATTGTTCATCGTTAACTCGTGATAGAAATTGCATTTAGTAGTTAGTGAGTGAGTTAGTTGTAGTAGAGTAGTAGTTAGTGATTTACTTACAAAAAAATGTGGGTACCTATGGTCAGGCGGGACATGAAAATTTTATAAGAAAACCGTGTAACATTAGAGTTTGCAATAATACCTAATTATTTAGAGATTCTCCTTTATAAATATCAATATATACGGTCCGCGCGGTGTCCTTTTGGCAAATTGCAGGTACTTCATTAACGATTAACGGACTTGAATGACTCCGTCAACATTTTTTAAAGTTAACTTGAAAGTTAACCCGTTACTCGAAATGTTAACTTCTTTAATTAACGATTAACGGATTAGTAATAAAAACAGAGTATAATCCCCGGCACATAAGTGCAACCAAAATGGCAGGGGTCCGCAAGTACAACTATGGTTACTTCGCGGCACGTAAGTTGAACTATGACCTTGAATGCGCTGAACACATTTTCGTGTCTCAATCTCGCGTCGCGCGTAAACATAGTTGTACTGGGCACAAGACCGTTAATCCGTTAATTAACGAAGTTTACATTTCGAGTAACGTATTAACTTTTAATTTAACTTCAAAAATGTTTATCGGTATAATTAACTTCCGTTAAAACAGTTAAACGTTAAACGTTAATTAAGTACCTAGTATTTGCCAAAAGGACACTAAGTACTATCAAATAAGTAGCTTTTGATTTGAATTCGAGCCTATTTTTTATAAGCAAATTACAAACGCAACGACATATAAAATGCAATTTCTATCACGAGTGAACGATTAACGTTAACTTCCGTTAAATCTTCCGAAATGTAACGCTTTAACGTTGAACCAAGTTAACTTTTTTAGTAGCGATTAACGGAGTTAACTATTTGGTTAACGGTGCCCAGCTATGAATAGTTGTACCTACGCGGACGACCGCCATTTTGGGTCAACTTATGTGCCGGGGATTACAAGTTACTTTTTATCCCGCAGAATATAGTTCCCGAGGGAATAACGCAGACATAAGCAAGCTTCTAATTAATGATTGAGTCAGTGGTGTAACTATATAGATAAGAATTCGTCTATCGCTGCTATGCGGGTGGAGTCGCGGGCGGTCGCTAGCGCATACCGGCGGCAGCACAGAGGCGCGCCGGCGCAGCCCGTCAGATATGCAGGCAAAGATTATTTTACACAGACTGTACGATCCAAATCAAATATTATTCTTTACACCCATAATAAATCTCGATAGTATCATTTTAGATTAATTTTAAAAAGCAAAAATCCGACTGCATCATATATTTTCATCTTTTTAACCAACTTCCAAAAAAAAGAAGGCGCTCTCATTTCGGTTTTTTTAGGTTTGTTACTTCAGAACCTTACTTATAAACCGATTAGCAAAAATATTTTTTAAATGGTGGGATATAACTCCAATTTGGTCCAGTTGTAGTCAAAATTGAGGTGTGATGGGAGGATGGAACTCCTCAAATATTATAGGCATGCATATTGCAATTTTGGTATTTTCTGTACTAACTAAAGCAGTTGCGTTCCAAAAGCATTATTTGGTGAAGTGGAACTGATGATGAAGACCACAGATAAGCACCTGATCTCCTGAATGATACACATTTCGCGTTCTTACTTTTCAAATGGTTTTTGAAGTCGGTTTTTTTATTTGTTAATTATATACTTGTTAGTTTAAGTTGTGTTACGCTTTATGGATAGTTCGGGTAGTGAGTAATGATTCGAAATGTAGATATATCACACATTTGTATATAGAAAGTACTTATAAATAGTTACCAACTTGTTATATTTTTGGAATGCTCTTCTAAAGCCCTTTCATTTGATACCAATAAATGCATAGGTCGAAAATATCAAGAAAAAGAATGTCTTCTAGCATCCGCCATATTGAATTTCAGGTGACGTCATATACCCTATGTCACACGGGCATTTTGCTTGAATCGTTCAATACCCCATTTGTTAAAATCGATTCAGTAGTATTGGCTCTAGGTGTGACTAATGGAGTCTCAAAACAACTTGAATCCAACTTTGTCATCTGTCACTTGCATTTGACAGATTCAGCCATATATTTCGTGTGTATTTTTCTATTATTGTAACTTTCGCTCTTGTAGTGGAAACAGTGTGTACATTAAAATCCCAAAAAGCATGAATCTTTTATTTTATAATCAATCAATAGCCTCAGTTACCTATTGTTATACCAAATTAAATAATTCAACATGCATATTACATAATCACATACATACCTTCATACTGGTGAAAAACATAACCCTCCTTTTTGATTCACTGCAGTCGGGTAAAAAGGTATCATCCGTCAGAAGACCCCAATTTGACCTATTAGCACATCTAGCCAACCAATCAACCAACATGTCGGACTATTTTTGTCAATAAATCATGAGTAAAGCCGTGTGTATTTCAAGTATTGATTAACACATCTGTTATTACATAATCTTTGCCCCACTCACACAAACACGCCACCAATTAACAGTACACACGCATACGCTTTTAAATCATATAATTCGACATATGTTAACCGCGCCTAAATACAACCACCAAACATTTAGTACATTCGCCCGCGTTTCTTTTAGGACAACCTTTTTGTTGCTCGGATTTTTTTAATTACACAGCACTGGCTGGCGACATTTCAATGCCCTTGATGAACCCGATCAAAAATCACCCTAAAAGCGTTCGCCCAAAGTTGATTTTCCGTTGCGCTGCTTTGACATTTATTTTATAAAGATTATAAATGTTATCGTTTTTTCAGGCCGCCATTTTGGAAAATGGCGGTCCGTTTTCCCGCTAATTGTGTTCTGCGTATCGGTTCGTTCGTTTGGGGGAAACATGTCGTAATTATGCTTGATTGCGGCAAATTAACTCAAATTTGTTCGCTTGAATTGATTCTTGACAAGTTTTTGGTTGGACATGTTTAATTAATGCCAAGAGTAGTAACTTTATGCTTCTAGAAACTTCGGATGCATGTTTTCAGAAGCTTTCCCATAGACAACGTAATAGTGAAGGGGCATCGGCTGGAATGATTATCAGGGTTGTCTCACACCATAGAAATATAGGTATAGTAAGGAATGCCCGACGCGATTTTCGCGATGCTCAATTTTTTGGTGTCAAATGACACCATCGCACACTCAGTAAATATTGCCCACATCGGGGTTCTTATCATATTGTGAAAAGGTCCACTATTGGCTGATTCATGCGTTTTGTTTTTGTGGTTCCTAGCTCCTAGCGAACAATGAAAGACAGCGATGAATCAGGCAAAATAAGACTCTGTGTAAATGTCATAAGAACTAAGACATCGGCAATACAGCTTCGCAGTTTATAAGCTTATAAATAGATGGCGTTACCATGACGAACTAAGTCATTTGTTCAACGCAGTTGTATTGAACGCCATAATAATATCCTTCTTTTGAGATCGTTGCCTCACACATTACGTTTTTCTACTACTACTAAAAATTTCATAGAGGCAGAGTTTTAAATCATAATATGGATACACCAGTACACAGTACAAGAAGGCTTTTAATATCAAGTAAAGTCTGTTCGCCGAGAGTTGATAAATATTATGATGTCGTCTCGAAATAGCGACTGTCGCTTACCTATCGCAAACTGTATGACGGGCGTCGCTTATCGCCGCACGCACTGAGTTTCGTGGCACGAGGCACGCAGTTGTTGTCAAACACGGCGCCGGTGTGCATATTGTTATTCCGTTCTGGAATACGCTTCGGTGTCGTTTGGGTGTTAAGTGTGTTTTAAACGAAGCAATTGAACGTTTCATTATAAACGTCACCGACTTTTCTTCCTCCGACTTTGAGACTTCATGGTCGTCGTCCGATGATATGCCAGCAATCGGACATATACACTATTCAATAATATTATTATATGAAAAAATATAGTTGTTCCCTTTAATTTTGTAATGAGTTAAGAAGCCCTTATTTTAATTTTTTTTATCAACTCTCCGCAAACAGACTTTAAAAAGAATACTTCCAATACAAAATGACATAAGACAATTGTGAACTTTTTCATACAAATTATTACGCAACGCAAAAACAAAATACCGTCTATTATACTGAACGCACCCCTGCCTACCCTCGTGTCGTGAGCACACACACATATTGACAGAGCTTATTAGTGTCGTGTGATTTCGGCCATGTTTGACGACACTGTTTGTCGACGAATGTCGCACGTCGTACACGTACACACAGGGTGTTTAAAAAAGAAAGAAAAAATAATATCGTTGTCTGACCGATTGGTTAGCTTTCTGGTTTCAATTTCGGACTGAGGCTTGGGATTGTACACGTATCATAACCTACTTGTATTATTTATGGTTCCGTTCCGTACCTCAAAAGGAAAAAACGGAACCCTTATAGGATCACTCGTGTATCTGTCTGTCTATCTGTCTGTCTGTCTATCTGTCTGTCTGTCTGTCTATCTGTCTATCTGTCTGTCTGTCTGTCTGTCTGTCTATCTGTCTATCTGTCTGTCTGTCTGTCTGTCTGGCTGTCTGTCTGTCCGTCTGTCACAGCCAATTTGCTCCAAAACTACTGGAGCGATTGAGTTGAAATTTGGTATAAATATGTAAGTCGGTGACCGCAACACGAACCCGTAATGTAAATAAATGAATTTAAAACGGCATTTTTTTTTCATGCATTTTGACGACGCGGTTAGCCTAATTGGTAGTGACCCTGCCTCCGAAGCTAGCGTCCCGGGTTCGATCCCCGGTAAGGGCAAATATTTGTGTGATGAGCACGAATGCTGGTTCCTGAGTCTTGGATGTTTCGTAAGTATTTAAGTATTTATTTATCTATATAAGTATGTATTTCGTCGTCTAGTACCCATAACACAAGCCTTTAGAGCTTACTTTGGGACTAGATCGATGCGTAAAGATTGTCCCCTGATATATTTATTATTTTATTATTATCAAGCAGCCTGTATATTCTGTCACATATGTGTCGGGTGGTCCCTTTTTTGTTTTATTACAACCATAATCTATTCTAACTTTTAAGAATCTAGTTTATGATCGCAGTCTATGGTAGGAGCAATTAGAAAAAGTCGATAGCGACATTGTTTAAAGAGGTCTTGTTTGTGTAGGCTTCATTAAGGCCTTTGACTTTTTAATTTTGACAAATAGATATGATGTTTGAAGGAATTCGTGCGTGACTTCCAAAGGTTGGTTTCTGGAATTGGAAGATTAACTGGAAAATGTTCCTGGAACCCTTATAGGATCACTCGTGTGCCTGTCTGCCTGTCCGTCTGTCACAGGCAATTTGCTCCGAAACTACAGGACCGATTGAGTTGAAATTTGGTACACACATGTAAGTCGGTAACCGCAACACGGAGGTGTAACGTAAATAATTTAATTTTAAACACGGCGGCCACTTTGGGGGGGTAAATTAGAAGATAAAAAACGTTTTGCATATTATAGCATGTGTTTGCGTGTGCTTATTGTGAGGATCTCAATTATATCTTTTTTGGAATTTAAAATAAATAGTTTGGAAGTTATTTAGGAAAATAGGCGGAAATTGACCATTCCCCCTTTATTTCCTAAACTACTGGGCATACAATTTTGAAAAAAATCCAGAAAATAGTTCTTTACCTATAGATTACAGGAACACCTATAAGAAGTCCATTGTTTTTAAAGTAACATAGGAAATTTCATATAATCACGGAACCCTCTCCACGCGATTAACTCGCCCTTGTCCGGTTTTTCTATACATACATACTTACGTTTTTAATTATTATATCTTTTTCATCACACTTGCTCGGAAAGGGTGTTATTATACGCAAGCGTATAGAGCAACTATAGCCGATTTAACTCCTCTATGGGCCCCGCCGTCAGCGGGAGTTATAAACCATACAAAATCCATAACTCCTTAGGGAGTTATGGAAATTGTATGGTTTCGAACTCCCGCGGGCAGTTAAGTGCGCCAGGTCGGCGGAGCTGCTCGGGAGCCGCAGCCGGCGGGGCGCGCGACCGCAAGCCGGCGGAGCTGCCCCGCGCTGATCGCAACGTACGCTCAGTTTATGAACACCCACCTGATGGTAATTCACGATGTAAAATGGAAATAAAATTAATATATATACTTTTTTGTCTAATTTTTATTTCATTTCCTCGCAAATGTGATGAAAAACATTGTGTGTATCACGGGCAGTAAGGGGATAACAAACTCGAGTCATAAAAGCCCTCGCCTATCGGCGTCGGGCTTCTAACAGACTCTCGTTGGTTATCCCCTTCTTACGGCCCTAGATGCACAATGTACTATTCCGTTATCTATGCGATTTATCCGCGTTATACAATCCGAGAATGTATAGTTTCTTCTTAACAACAGTATTTCTCAAAACACTGCACACTGGGGTAATGTCACTTTGTTCATAAACTCGCCAGCGAACCTAACTTGACCTATCAGTGCGTATAAACTACATGTCAGTGCGTGTCTTCGTCTTTGGTCGTATTTCGACGCAACCGGCCAAGGTCGTAGATACTCTAGATACCTAACTCCGCATAATGCTTTCGAGCGCGCGGGTCCATTTATGATTGTCGTTCGAAAACGAGACGAAATTTCTTAAAGAATAACATACGTCACGTGGCCAAATTGTGTCCACCCCTGCCCGAAAAATAGTATGCATGACAAATTGAGTTAGTAAAATAACAACGAAATAACGCGGGAAACAAAAATCGTTAATTTTTTGCGCTTCGATGTTGATAAATATTTTCAAAGACAGAATTATGAGTAAAATAGAAAAATTATCTCAATAATACAATACGCAATCTGGGCATCTGGCTCACATATTCCAATGCATTTAAAATGGAGCAAATCCGACAACAGTTTCAAATTTCGGATTTCGAATGTGCCAGTTATTTCTAAAGAAAAGACTTAATTCTGAATCCGTCTTTTGTAAGATAAAACACCTTTTATTACGCTCGAAATTTGAATCTTCTGACCATCTTATTAAAACCGTTACGAAACAATTAATAAACTCCTATCTCTAATCCAATAAGGTTAATATTCTGCGGCTTTAAATTTACAAAACTGCACCAATAAATTTGTAACTGATGGTTTTGTATAGAATTTGGAACGCATTGAAATCTATTGTCGAAGCTAATCCGAGGGTTTTTTTTTATTTTGACGCGTAAACCTTTTGTTGGCTGTTTTGCAAATCCGAAGAATTGGATTTTGACGCGTTTTAAAAAGAAAACTGTTTAAGCGTGGCACTGTGGGATTGTACTTCGCCTCACTTTTAATTGGGTATTTGGTGAAATTTATATTGAATTTAACGCAAATAACGGAAATGTAGTCACAATATGGCTGACAGCCTTATACCTATCCATCAAATGATTAGGTAATATATAAATAAGAAGGTACATATAGCTGCTAACTTCTACATAATTAACATACAACAATAATAATACTAAGTAGTTAATGAAATCTAAATTAAATCTAAAAAACTGGTTAAGTGCGAGTCTGACTCGCGCGCCGAGGGTTCCGTACTTACCTATGAAAAAGAGACAGTACCTTGTAGGTACGGACCCTAAAAATGAAAAAAATCGCTCTTAACAACGTTAACAACGGGGTAACCAGTTACAACCTACCTATGAAATAAGACAAAACATTACTGTCGCAAGCTCCTATCTCCGTGCAATCGTCGAGTGTGATACGACCTTGCAAAGTTTATTCCGTTAAACTATTTTGTTTGTGATGTAACTACTTATTTACAGTTTTCGGACTTTTTCCTTTACTCGTGCTGTAAGACACTGCTTCTTGCCAAATTTCATGATTCTAGGTCAACGGGAAGTACCCTATAGGTTGCAACGGATAGTGGTTTGGCCGGATACCGGATACCGGATATCCGGCATGGCCATTGACCGGATAGCCGGATATCCGGCAACCGGATATCCGGCCGCACACGAGCTATCTCTAAAGCTGTGTTAGCTTGCGCGGCCTTCGCGCGGCGAGCAAGTTTCAACTTGTTACGAATTGTAAGAGCGCGGGGAGTCCCTTTGAGGTTCAATACGCGCTCTATAACGTCAGTTGGGAATATTCGAACGTGCACGACGTGATGTCACATGTTAGTTTTATACTTAAATAAAAAGAAAACTGTTTTAATTTAATAACTGACGTTGATTTTGTTATTTCTGATGACACTTCTTTGTTTTATCGTATTTCTGACCCAAGTTTTTACTATCCGGTATCCGGCCGGATAGTAAAATCATGGCCGGATAGGCCGGATACCGGATAGTAACCGGATATCCGTTGCATCTCTAGTTCTGATTCCCTTTGGGTTCCCTTGAAAGTATCAAAATATGTGGCAAAATAAATATGTGACTGTATCTTTTCATTGCGGTGACTTAGAAGGTTGAGTTTTTCACAGCTCCAGGAGATTGCAGACTTAAGTATTTGATATTAACTTTAACTTGATACTCCACGCGTTCTTGAGAAAAAGATCTTGACACAAAGACAGACGGACAGACGGACAGACGGATAGACGGACAGACGGACAGACGAACAGACGAACAGACGGACAGACGGACAGACGGACAGGCGGACGGACGGACATACGGACAGACGGACAGACGGACAGACGGACAGACGGACAGACGAACAGACGGACAAACGAGTGATCCTATAAGGGTTCCTTTTTTCCTCTTGAGGTACGGAACCCTAAAAAGGTCTCTGCGGCATTTTGCCGAAGATGCTGGCAGCGTTTGGTGGGTTTATTGGGATCTATGTCCAGCAGTGGGAGACCCCGGGTTGAAATAATGATGTTAATGCGGACGCAGTCACGAGCTAAAAGTAGTTAATTCAAAAAGCCTTATTTACACGACAAATGCGTTAACTCCGTGTAAGTTTCTTCTAATTACCATTTTGCTGGGAAGGTATATCATTAGCTACTTTTCCTTAAGTGGTCTTGACATGACAAGCTCTCGTTATAGAGACATTATGGAGCTAATGGAGACCTAGAAATCTAGGCGTTGGAAAGTACTAAGGTAACTCTATACCCGGCAGAGGCAACTCGTATAAAAAGTCTAATGTTTAAAAATGAATCAGTGTTTTTTTCGTATCCTATGCATTTCTATAACATATGTACATCCGATCCTCGCCCACACAAGTTGTGTGAAATAAAAATAAAATTAGATTATTTACATAGCTGGGCACCGTCAATCGAAAAAAATATATGTAGTTAACTTCGTTAAACGTCAAAGCGTTGCATTTCGGATGATTTAACGGAAGTTAACGTTAATCGTTAACTCGTAATAGACATTGCACTTTATGTGTCGTTGCGTTAGTGATTTACTGATAAAACACCGGGCAAGTGCGATTTAAACTCGCGTGGAGAGGGTTCCGTTCCATATATGATTATCTGAAATTTACTACGTTACTTTAAATACCATAAGCCATAGCCCCAGTAGTTTCGGGAATAAGGGGGGGGGGGGGGGGGAATGGTCAATTTTCGCATATATTCCTAAATAACTTCTAAACTATTTTACTTAAAATTCAAAAGAAAATATATTACAGATCCATACAATAAACCCTTTCATTTGATATGTCACACAATATAGGATGCAGAACTTTTTTTAAAAAATTTCTAATTTACTCCCCAAAAGTGGCCCCCATGTTTAAAATTCTTATATTTACGTCACGCGTCCGTGTTGCGGTTACTGACTTACATATGAATACCAAATTTCAACTCAATCCATTCAGTAGTTTCGGAGCAAATTGGCTGTGACAGACGGACAGACAGACAGACAGACATACAGACAGACAGACACACGAATGATCCTATAAGGGTTTCGTTTTTTCCTTTTAAGGAACGGAACCCTAAAAATACTCGTATCTATGTGCTATTGAAGTTTAGGAATGTTTCATTGCATTAGTAAAAATAGGGTATTGCATTTGCATTAGAGTTTGTAATAATAACTATTATTATTATTCAGAGACCAAATTCAAATCAAAAGCTAGCTGACATAAGCCGCGCGGTGTCCTTTTGGCAAATGGTAGGTAATTAATTAACGTTTAACGGACTTTAAACGTTTTAACGGAAGCTAATGAGTCCGTAAACAATTTTTGAAGTTTAAAAAGTTAATCCGTGACTCGAAATGTTAACTTCGTTAAGGATTAACGTTTTAACGATCTTGTGCCCAGCTATGATTATTTACCAATGACAAGTATAACAGTAGTAGTTCCTGCACTGAGTAAGGCATGTATCGCGGTGATCATAAAAAACTGGTCAAGTGCGAGTGAAACCCGCGTGGAGAGGGTTCCGTTCCATACATGATAAACTGAAATTTCCTATGTTACTTTAAATACCATAGACTTCTTATAGGTTTTCCTGTAATCTATAGGTAAAGAACTATTTTCTGTATTTTTTTCAAAATTTTAGGCCCGGTAGTTTCGGAGATAAGGGGGGGGAATGGTCAATTTTCACCTATTTTCCTAAATAACTTCTAAACTATTTTACTTAAAATTCAAAAAAAAAATACATTTAAAATCCTCACAATAAGCCCTTTCATTTGATATGTCACACGATTTCAGTTGAGGTACGGAACCCTAACAATCTAAAAATCTTAAATTGAAAACTTTTTTTTTCGAACGACATCAAGAAGTCAGATGGCGAGATGAGGCGTTTTGTTTTATTAAAAAAAAAAAACAACATAATAATCTAAATAAACTAAATTACGCGCTTTCACACCAAAACTACTGACCCGATTTAAATGAAGTTTGGTACACAGATAGTCTAGAGCCTGAAAAAGGACATAGGCTACTTTTTTAATGTGAAAAAAGGGTTTTAAGGGATTGAAAGGGGGGGATGAAAAGTTGTATAGAAGTATCGCCATTTTTAGAGCTAGAAGTTTGAAACTTATTTTTTAGGCAGTTGATTCGATATAAATAAACATGCGATTCAAAGTTTGTAAAAGTTGTACCCTTGAGGGTGTAAAATAATATTACGGAATAGGGGATGAAAGATTGTATGGAAATATGTAACGTTTATGTTTAGTGTTATAAGTTTTGTTAGAGCTATTTTGATGTAAAATTTACGAAATAATTAAAAAGTCTACCCAAAATACACTATTCAACGCGGACGAAGTCGCGGGCACAGCTAGTTTATTATAAATTAACTTAGTACTACGCCTAGTCGCCTTACTTATTAATAAGTACTTCTCGGCCGGGACATATTTTCTTTATCCGTGGTGAATTCGCTTCATAAAATCAATGGCTATTATTCTAACTTTAAATTTAATAAAGCCCAATAACATACTAAAAAGAAATATTCATTTTGGAACCGGAACGCGCGTCCACCAACTTATCTATATCCGTCAACCGAGGAAAAATCAACTTTGTGTAATTGTAATAAGAGCTTAAAGATTGTAGTGATTAGTTTGTGGATACAGCCATAGACAATAAATTCATCATAGAGTAAATGGACACATCCGTCAGTGTCCATGGTGTAAATAATCTGAAGTTTGTTTGAACGCATTAGGCGATGCAGGTTGGTAGTGCTGGATACGAGTTTTATTTGAATGGTTCTGTATATTTTTTACGCACTCAAGCGAAGAGTGTATTGTGTTTCATGTTCATGTGTGTGTATGTACAATATTTTAAATAAATAAATCAGGGGACAATCTTTACACAAATCGATCTAGTCCCAAAGTAAGCTCTAAAGGCTTGTGTTATGAGTACTAGGCGACGATATAAATACTTATATAGAGAAATAAATACTTAAGTTTAGTTTTTAATTGATATGTATTATGTTGTATATTATATTTAAACATTCTTTAATGCAAAAAAAAAAAAAAACAAAAAAAAATACTTAAATACATAGGAAACATCCAAGACTCAGGAACAAACATTCGTGCTCATCACACAAATATTTGCCCGTACCGGGGATCGAACCCGGGACGCTTGCGTCGGAGGCAGGGTCACTACCAACTAGGCTATCCGCGTCGTCAAATATTTAGTGTTGTTAAATATGCCGGCGAGCTCAGACCAGTGAATCCGTCAATAATTAGTGTTGTTAAATATGCCGGCGAGCTCGCAATATACATCTCTAAAACAATTAAATTAACTTATCCATACGCGGAGACTATACATTCATCTTCCTTATTAGTTATTTATTATAATTAATTTGTGCCCATTAGGTTCGTTTGTTGCACTTCTTTAGTGATAGTTTTAGTCAAAAACCTAAAGATAAAAAAGACTTACTGCTGAGTTTCTTGCGAAGTTTCTTCTCAGCAGATGTCACTTTTCGAAGCACTAGTAGATTCAGACATGTGAAAGAGCCGGTGGCCTACTTGCAAAGTAAATATTTTCATTTTTATTTTTATTTTCACGAGCGTGCAGGGCCTCTATTCGGGAACGTTCAAGCGATATTGTTGCGGCTCGCGTGCGAGAATCGCATCCCGCTCTTACGCATTACGCATCGTGCGGAAGAGTGGGATGAGAATCTCGCTAGTGCGTCGCTACAATATCGCTTGGACGTTTCCGAATAGGGGCGCAGGTCAGTTCATGATTGCCTTACGAAAACGAGACGAAATAAGTGCTGAGATTTGTTAAAGAATAACGTAGCCCTTAAGAAATAGCGATAAACGGATTTCAGGGAAAGTGGCGGCCAAACGCTAGTCTATTTTGTTGACGCTCCATAAAAAGTAATTTACTCCAGCACTTTACGTTTTACAATTTGTTATCATTTTCACATTTTTAACATTTTACGCTTAATGCTGCTGTAACAAGTAATTTAGTAGTAATTATTCTAAACACATTATCATAATATTAAGTATATATGTATGACCAATCGATCTAAGTAGTAGTAAATAAATAATTATCGACCGAGCGAGCGAAGCGTCTCCGTTTTAGCTTGGGCAAAAATGCTTTCGTATGTCCAGCGTATGTCCGGCGTCTGTCCATTTGTTCTCCTCTACAGATCGCATTTCTCAACCGATTCTCGTGAAATTTTGTGAGCACGATCGATAATTTTTTTTTTTTGTTAAGTCAATTTTCGAAGTGTTTTAAAATGGCGGAGATATGGGGGTGTTTGCAATTACAAACTTATTTGCGGTTTTCCAACGGCAAAGTTAAGTTTGTCGCGAAGTCTACAGCTCTTGGAGCCACTAATTAGCATGTAGTGTGTTTGTTTAGCGCTCCGTGAGTCACAGACGGTGCTGGCTGAAAATCAGCGCTGCAGGTCTTGCACCTCAGCATTATGCTGAGCCAGTGTCCCGTTCACAGCCGCGAGCACACACACCACCATTTTGTTTTGTATTTTTAATTTATATTTATATTACTCTGTGTGTCTTCTGTGTTAGTGAATAAATGTTTCTTTTTTCTATTATAAATCCGTAAATAATCGGTATCACTGGTTTTTACATCTGCCCCGGCAACTCCAATATAATAGTACATTAATCCGCCGTTAAGTGGCGCTGCGCGCAACTAATTAATCACGCTAAATAATCGTTTCTATTGACCCGTCACACCACGACCGAGAGGTTTTGATACTTGGACATTATTATTTAACTAGTTGCTCCGTGAGCTGTAGACCTGTTTTTTTTTGGGGCAATATTTATACAAATCGATCTAGTCCTAAAATAAGCTCTAAAAGCGATATACATACTTATATAGATAGCAGTGGCGAAGCGTCAAATGTTTCCTAAGGGAAGCCGGAAGAATTAGGAACCGTACGTGCGAGTCTGATATTTAGTTATATTAACATGGACATCACTGACAGCTAGCCGTAGCTTTCTAGCTTGGTAAAACCGTCAGCAATCGGCTTGTAGGCAGGCTTCGCCACTCATAGATAGATAAATACTTAAATACATAGCAAACATCCAAGACTCAGGAACAAACATTCGTGCTCATCACACAAATATTTGCCCTTACCGGGATCGAACCCGCGACCGCTAGCTTCGGTGGCAGGGTCACAACCGACTAGGCTAACCGCGTCGTCCGCGCCAAACCTCGCGACAAACTCAACTTTGTCGTTGGAAAACTGTTATCCCCATACATTGACATACATCATCAGTTTACCAACACCGCAGATAAGTTTGTAATCGCGAAAACCCCCATATCACCCGTAAAAACGAATTATGTACTTATAATATAAACTTCAATATGATTCATGAAATTTAATTATGTGCTGTTCTCTTTGCTATGATTCGAAATTAAAAGGCTTTTTTATCTATACATATAAAAACAGTAATGTGACTCACTTGGTGGTCTTAGAGATTTGAAATTTGGAGGAGACATTCCTCGAGTATCCTAGAGGTGCACTAAAGAGGGTTTTTTTGAAATTCGATGCCTAAAGGGGTGATAAAATTTGTATGGAAAATACCGCGGGCGAAGCTGTGGCGGTTCCACGAATTACTTATAATAAGTAAATACCTAATAAAATTGCATTTGTAGTCTTGTCTCTATAATGTTTCTAAAAGCGCAAAAATTTATCGCTCATCCTATACATAGTTAATAAATATTGAATTTTTGTGAAAATTCCCGAGAGTAAAAATAAACAAAAGCGTAAAAACGTACAGCTAAAAATAAAAATGAAATAAAATAAAGTATCAAGAGTGCGCGCGCGCACCAAGATGCTGCGACGAACAGACATTATACTAGTACGATGTATGGGATTGTCATAACTGATTCAATAATCTCTCACGACCGGAATGACATTCCTCGGGTGGATAGACCTTTTGTCTATTTAAGCTAATACTTACAAAATAAGTAAAAAATAATAAGAGGCTTTATTTCCTTACATACACACATTAGTTTTATTTTATACTAGCGACCCGCCCCGGCTTCGCACGTAGCACTAATCTATAGCCAGATGCTACCAAACTTCACAGTATCAACCGCTGAGTTAACCATTTAACCTAGATTAATCGATTTATATGTTTTTTTGTTTCATTTATTATTTTTATTATTATGACCCTTAGAGGCTCTAAGTCAGTTAACTTGTCCAGACGCGGAGGCTATAGGTATCTCCCTTATTAGTTATTTATTAGAATTAATTTGTACCCATTAGGTTTGTTTAGTTTTTAGATAAAACTCTAATGTCAAAGTTGAAAAGTTCGTTTTCATTTAATCTGAAGATTGGCTGAAAATTTCATCACAATAGCTCCAGCCATTTAGAGTCCATTAGGAACATAACTTACTCATCGATTTTTTTCTGCGTTCGGCTACGCTCGGGTTTAATTCGGTTATAGTTATTCCCTCAAGAATTTTTCCAGGATAAGATGCAGCCTGTGTTAATCCAGGGTATAAGCTATTTCCATCGCAAATTTCACTCAAATCTGTTGAGCCGTTTCACCGTGAAGGGATAACAAACATACTAACTCACACGCGCACTCACAAACTTTAGCATTTAACTATAATCGACCGAGCGAGCGAAGCGAGCGAAGCGTCTCCGTTTCAGCTTGGGCAAAAATGCTTTCTTATGTCCAGCGGATGTCCATTTGTTCTCGTTTACAGGTCGCAGTTCTAAACCGATTCTGGTGAAATTTTGTGAGCAGGTTCGATAATTATATAGAATTTTTTTAACGATTCAGTTTTTCAAAATTTTTCACAATGGTGGATATCTGGGGGTTTTTGCAATTACAAACTTATTTGCGGTGTTGGTAAGGTAACCCGAGCTATGTCGATGTATTGGGATATCAAGTTTCCAACGGTAAAGTTAAGTCTGTCGTAAGGTCTACAGCCCACGGGACCACTAGTATTACTGTCATGTTACGTGTTTTAATGGTTCAATAATTAAATAAATAAATAAACAGTTCTCCAACGGCAAAATTAAGTTTAACGCGAGGTCTACAGCTCACCGAGCCACTAGTATTATGGCCGAATTCAGAAACGCCACTTAAGCATTTCATTAGATATTAAATAGTTAAACGTCCCTCAACTAGTTGTCAACCTATACTGAAACGTCACTTTAATTAATGCTTAATTTGAGTGGCCTTTCTGAATTCGGCCATTAGTGTGATATCATGATCCCGAATGGTACGTATCGCTTACGCGATGATTTTGTTGATAAAGCGTACTTCCGTTTTCCATGAACTTTTCATATAATTTCGCCGCAATGTTTCAAATCAATCCGAGGTCTTTGATTCTTCCACAATTTTAGTGTGATTATAAGAATAAATGTCACAGAACTAAAAACCTGCTAAATTACAGTTATGCGACTAATTTGGAGTTAGAGTAACACCTTAGACCATTTGCATTTGTATAATGGATGAGCGACGCCGGCGGTCGCATTGGCTAAAAAATTGCTAAATAGATAAGGATGGTTTTATGCCACCGTAGTCTATTAAAGTTGGAAGTTAATATTTCTGTTTATTGTATTGGATTGAACAATTAATGATAAATTGTACATTGAGACGATAAGGAAGCAATTATTAAACGACTAGGTTCTGCCCGCGAGAAATATTTTGGAATTATGTAGTGTACTAATGCGATTTGTAGCAGTTCTCGAGGAAAAAATGATACCTCACCGAGTTTCTTGCCGGCTCTTCTCAGTAGAGGATTTTTTCCGAACCGGTGGTAGATTCATTCCTTGACCTTCATAAGAGCTTGTAAAAGACTAAATTGAATAAAGATATTTTGACTGCTGCCCACAATGTTAGTGCGTATAATTCGGTTTAAGTTATTCCCTGGGGATCTTTTTTTATTCGGGATAAAAAGTGGACTATGTCATTATCCAGGGTAAAAACTATTTCGATTACAAATTTGACCCTTTGTTGAACCATTTTAGCGTGAATAAGTAACAAACATACACACTCACTCACTCACAATCTCTCACAGTTATAATACTAGCTTCTGTCCGTGATTTCGTGCGCGTGATTATAGTTATCCCCTCAGGTATTAATCCAGGGTATAGCTATCTCCATTACTTTCACCCAAACCCGTCCATTCCAAAATTCCGTTCTCCTTAAATAATTTCAGAGACAAATAAACATAATTCAAATGGGTTCTCTACTGCATAACACATCCTCTTAAATACACAGTTCAGTTCATTGATTTCTCTAATAAATTATCCTTTAAATTTTACATTTGAATAATTTCGTCGTTACCATACATACGTACAGACTGATATATGGCGTGTCTAAATATTTGGATGTCTGGGATTTTTAAATTGGCTTAAAGTGTGCAGTGTTCAGACTCTTTTTTAAGAAAGAATGACCCGGGCGGCCGCTGCGGTCACCGAGACAGCTCGCACCACCCCAAGTCAGTCTCCAGTCCACACCCAGGACTTTTCAAGGCCGTAGATAGGCAAGAGAACCCACCACGCTGCAGACAGGCAATAATGAAGCCAACCGTACTATAATATATAGTATTGTACTATATTTTGGCTCTGTGTACTACATACTATTGAAGAAATATATAGTACGCAAAAGTACTATATTTCGGTCAGACCTTACAAAAAGGATTTGAGTTGGCCTGTTCTACAATGTTAGTATAAAATTTTATTAAATAGCAACATCTCTTGGCGAAGTTTATGAACGCAACGCAACTTTAAATACGTTGCTTCGTTGTGCGTGTTTCGGATCATACGCATACGCAGATTGAAGATAAATTGGCATTTTCGAAGCTCGGATACCTAAAAATGCGCAATCGGAATATTAGTAAGACGAATTTTGTGCATTATATTTAATCAATCATTACCTTACACTCTTTTTAGAAGATTTTTCTTTAAAGTAATATCATTTTCTTTCAGTGTACTATTTTATTTATACCTTTGACTGGAAAATACTATATTTGCCCCATAAACAGTTGGCAACCCTAGATGTACTGCCCTTTGGGCTAAATATTTTTCGGTAAATTTCACTTCCCAAAAAACATCGCAGTAGTTTCGTTTCCCAAACGAATCTTTAGCACATTTACATTTCGCATTTTATTCATTCGGTCAAATTATCATTTGGCATCATTTTACTTTGTCAAGTTTTATTAAGACAACGTTTATTAGGCAAACGTTTTCTCTTGACTAATATTATATTCCAAAAAAATGCAAGGGGGGAGGGGGGTGACGTCCCCCACAGTAAAAAACAAATAATCGTATCAATTGAATTATTATTATTGGTAGCTCAAGTTAGGGTTAACTTGTGTCCCTTAAAGCGGAAATTAGGCACCGGGGTGATGTCGACTCGCTGGCGGTTAGGTTAGGTTAGGTTTTTGACGAAATAATACTTGGTAAAATGAAACATGACCAAATACTTATAACAAAACAATAATTTGCCAAAAAACACTTTAGTAACTGTAAAATTGCGATAAGCTGTTTTGACTAGTGATTTTTTGCCACATGAATCACTCAAATTATAGTGATTCCCATCTTCCAACCTAGCAATCCCACCCAGGTTGGATATTGGGAAATCAGAGTGTCATCTTCCAACCTGCCTCAGGTTGGATATTGGGAAATCACAGTGCCATCTTCCAACCTGCCTCAGCTTGGATAGTGGGAACAAAATTTATTATTTATTTTTCTTCCCATCTTCCAACCTGTACTGAATAGGGTACAGTCACAAGTAATTGTATATAGTCAAGTAGTTGGTATGTTTATATGTTTATATTTATAAAACCTAAGTACCCAATCGTCACGCAAATTGGCTCTTGTTTCAAGAATGATGTCATACATCTTCACTTCTTCTTGAGGAAAGAACATTGTCGATGGCCAGAAAAATAGTAGAATTCTAAAAATAAGGATATTGTTGCCGTGTTATTCGTTTATTTTATTAATGTGCTATATGTAACGAGTGACAACGCTGATGTTACATTTAATGTCATTATAATGCTTGATAATAAGAAAGATATTTAATTAATTAATTATTTAATTGTACTTTAATTCTAATTTTAATGATACCAATTTATTATTTTTTACTATAATGTTATGCTACACCCAATGAGGTAAAATTGTATTGAATCAGTATGAATTATATTGCATGCTAAATAGCTGTACCACCTTTATGTATACACATACAATTTATGGCAAATAAATGAAATGAATGAATGAATGGATGTTTTTTTGTGTAGAACTGATGTTTAAGTTTAATATCAATATGTATCTAATTTGAAAAATGTAATGGAACATTTTAAAGGAATAAATATTATATGTAAGCACTTTTTGTTTTTTTTTTGTTTGTGATTGTACTTAGGTACAGGTCGGAAGATCGGAAGAAAAATAAATAATAAATTTTGTTCCCACTATCCAACCCGAGGCAGGTTGGAAGATGGCACTGTGATTTCCCAATATCCAACCTGGGTGGGATTGCTAGGTTGGAAGTCACATCTTCCAACCTAGCAATCCCACCCACTCGATAATTCACTCACTCGTTAATTTGAGTAAAATCGGTCTAAGATTAGTAAATTTTTAGGGTATCAATGTACAACTCTTTGGCATTTACGGCGATGCCCTTGAACTCGTTAGATCTTATCTTACACAGAGATTGCAGAAGGTATCAGTAAACGGTGCAGTATCTGCAGATACTGTGGTGGAAATGGGAGTGCCCCAAGGATCAATTCTTGGCTTTTTCCTGTTCCTTGTTTATGTAAATGACCTTCCTTACATGGTAAAGCAAACATCAGGCATAGTCATGTTTGCAGACGCAAGGGCATAGAATTTTGGTTGATTTGATAAAGCTACTGGACTAATTGGAATTACTATTTTTTTACCCGGGAAACATCCCTATTAGGGTAACAAGATCTAGTCAAAAATAGAACTAACATTTTCGTACAGCAAAACAACAGTGTACGGTTGGTACAGAGGTTTTAGATATCCTGGACAAACATTACCCAGGATTTTGAAATCGCCAAAAGAGCGACCTAGGATATACTAGTTTGCATAGCTGGGCACAAGTCCGCTAATCCGTTAATTAAGGAAGTTAACAATTCGAGTAACGGATTTTTTTTTAGTTAATTTTAAAAAAAAATTAACGTTTGAGACCGAGTAACTTTAACTTCCGTTAAAACAATTAAAGTCTTGTCTGTCCATATCAACATTTTTTATAAATAAATCACTGAACGCTATGACATATAAAATGCAATTTCTATCACGAGTTAACGATTAACGATAACTTACGTTAAATCTTCCGAAATGTAACGCTTTAACGGTTAAGGAAGTTAACTTTTTTAGTAAGTGATTAGCAATTAAGGAAGTTAACTATTTGATTAACGGTGCCCAGCTATGCTAGTTTGTCTGCCTACTCCATTCGACTTTATAGCCGTGAACATACCTTTACTGCCATACGTGTTAATTATTCAAAATATTTTTAAAACCTATAATATAGACAAATCTGTTATTTAATTATATTAGTTTAATCAATTTGTCTTATAAGGTCGGCCATTTTCTAAAATTTATGACAGAAAGTCGCAATACCGAATAGTAATAAATAATTTTAATTACCAACTTATTACGCAGCTTTTGACAAGCTATAATCAGCCTTAACGCATAGCAAAAAGATCGGAATAAAATGCAAATGTCACACGGTAAATTATAAATTACCAAATTATCATAAACTGTTGCCAAGCTTTAGTGAACCTTATTTAGTTTTGATGAAAATGTGTTCAAGTGAAATAGTAAAATTGTGAGGGAGTGCCGAGGTGTTAAATATCGTATTTTTTTATAGAGCTGGGTGCCATGATGGTATATGATTTAATCGTCTTTCATACACTGAGAAAAAATTACTGTACCGACATACGTAATTCTGGATGACACGTACGTAATTCTGGAGAAAAACGTACCCAACGTAAGTAAAGACTCGGCTACATAGATAATGTTGCGGACTACAAACGCCACGTAACAATCAACATTATTTCGGATGCTTCGACATTATTTGGACTTGGCTGCGAATACATTACGGTAATGCAGGTATAGCATCAAAAAAATTCTCAGTGTATCTACTCCTCCATAAATACTCCTCTGCTGCACTGGGAGTGAAGAAATAGAATAGAATGCGTGCAGATGCTTATCATCCTGGAATGTCGTAAAAGTCGACTAAGGGACGGGTCCTCACCAACATGGACTATCTGTATGGGCGATGGGCTGATCACCTGTCACCATACGGTTCATCATACCATCTTAGGACTAATTAATCGAACGTGGCCACAAGTAGTCTTGTGGCTCTGCCCACCCCATTAGGGATTTCGGGCGTAATGCTATGTATGTATGTATGTCTTTCATATTGATAGGGATGATAGTTTATGTCAATACAAATCGATTTGGTCCAATAAATGAAAGTTTTTGAAACATTTGAAAACGCAGCGCTACCATATTGGCAGACCATTTTTCTGTGGTTCTTTACATTGTCATTAATCGAATAATTCAGGTCTGCCAAGCGAACAAATCATATAGAAATTTAGGCACCCAGCTCCCTAGCTATAATTTAAAACTCCCTAGACTTAAAATAAGAAACGTCAAACACACTTTTTTGCTATTCAAAATCTAGAATGACGTTTCTTATTTTAAGTTTAGGAAATTTTAAATTAAGAAGGCAAACTGTCAAATTAACTGACTATCAGTGCGGCACATAGACGCATTTTAATTGACAATCATGTTTTAAAATGAAACCGGGTATTTGGAAGCTCTACTCGGTGTCTCCAATACAAATTGTGCAACACTGAAACTATTTTATCTGCTTAGCAATAAATCGCTGAACATACATACGGTCTATTTCGACAGCCCTAGATCACCTATCTAGATTTTTCGTTGGGACTTTAGACCGTATTTGAACTGTGAAGGTATGTAAAGAGGTTGGATGTTTATGACTCAATCACTCGCAAACGGCTTGACGGATTTAAACGAAATTAGGCAGACTGATAGACTATATTTTGGAATAGAACAATCCTTTATTAAGAGCTATATCTTCTTCTTCTATCCATATAAATAAGTACCGTCACTTATAGACAACGCACGGCCTAAACGGGTGGTCCTAGAGGTTGGAAATTTGGAGGAGACATTCCTCGAGTACCCTAGAGGTGCACAAAGGAGGGATTTTTTGAAATTCTATCCCTAAAGGGGTGAAAAGGAGTGATAAAGTTTGTATGGAAAATACCGCGGGCGAAGCTGTGGCGGGTCCACTAGTAGGTATATAAATAATTTGCGAGCAATATCGGAATAGGCCTGGACAGAGACATCACATGGTGCTGACGAGGGCTTTTCAGGGTGTCATTTATTTGTAAAGGTCCCGATGACACTGACACGTCATTTGCCAAACATTCGAAGTAAAGCACACGATAAGAAATACTTGTGTAGTAAGAAAAGATGCACTTAACGCAAGTGTAAGCCAATGACCGATTATATATGAAGGGCGAGCTTACGGAAACGAACGGGGTTCCGTATTTTTTAAATATTGTTAAATGTTAACGAATAAGCGACTACATGCCGAATTCATAAACTACGCCTAAGCGTTTAATCCGAGATCAAATAGTTAATGCGGCAACCAGCGTTCAAGTCGTACGTAAACGTGAGTTGAATCAAAGATCAACTTCACTAGCGTTTGTTAATTTGGTCATAATATACAACCCTTATAATATTGAAAAATGCCTTTGTTTTACAAACAGTTAAAGTATTTTGCTATGTTTTTTAAATATGAAAAATTAAACACAACATGTTCAATGAAATGTTATGAAATTAAATTAGATTAAAATTAGATTTAAACTTTATTTGGGTCCAATTCGAGACGGCGTAGCCTAAATTTAAAAAATTCTTAACTTAAAATAAGAAACGTGAAACTTGATTTTGTATAGCTACAAGCTGTCAAAATCGAGTAAGACGTTTCTCATTTCAAGTTTAACCACTTTTAAAAGCCAACACAGTTTCGAATTCGCCCCATTGTCGGTTTTAGGTATTTAATTTTCGGTACATTTTTCGTGTTACTTTTATTTTTAGTGCTCCATAAACAGTATTGTATTGTGTTACTTAATTAACCAATGTAAATGAATGTCAAAGGGGTTCGATATCTGCCTGCGGTACCCTGGTCCTTGCTAGGACGCTAATGGCGACGCTTAACAAAATAAAAACCGAATGAATCATACCGCTATCGCCGCCTTAAGCTGCCAGATAAAGTTGTGAAGCGCGCGCGCAGACTAACGGACCGACAGACGGACAAACACAAGGATTACAATTACCTGCCTATTCGTGTCGCTTTCGCGGTACAAGTTTCCTATAAGTAATACATAATATAGTAGCCGTATTATGATCTGAGTCGTCGGGTCATAAACCATTTTATCTGTCCATCTCGCTCGCACTTACAGGTCGTATGGAGCGGCATAATTTAATTTTAAAATTTGATTATTTTCAGTTTTTTAATTTTTAATTTTCCAATTTGTTAATGTATATCTTTTTTGTATTTTAATTTTAATAGTCTGACTTCAATTGTAATTTAGATTTTTATTTTTATTTGAATTTTTGCTAATTTATAAATAATGTTTAGTGGAATTTGAACCAATTTTAATCTAATTTTTTTATCTAATTTTAATGTAATTTTATTATATTCATTTTCATTGTATTTTATCAAATGTGTATGGATTTGTTTCTGAATTAAATGATTTTATTATTATTCTCTTTATTTATCTTGAATCTTAAGCTAGGTTTTATAATATTTGTATAAAAAGTAAAATACAATTATTATTATTATTATTATAGTGATGTGCGTAAGATAGAGATCCATATCGATAACGTGATGAGTTAAAGTGCTAATATCTCTCAAACGTGGGTGCGCTGTGGTGTGACTCTCATAAATAAAGCTGAACTCATCGGCGACCCCAACTTAACCCGTCAGTGCGTATAATTGGGTGTGTATAATGGGATTCGGATATTTTCCGACGATACACCGACCTTCATGTCTTGCGACCTTGAATGTTTTTAATGTATTTATGTAACCTTTTAATATTAGTGCACTAACGAAGCCGTATAAGTGTTTTGTAACTAACAATACCTTTGTGGTCATATGAGCCCGCGGGTTCAGTTGCCCGCTTTGTTTTTTTTCGTAGGCAACTCGGCCCACACCAATCGGATAACTCGGCCCGTTGGTTCAGTCGACTACTATTTTACCAGTAAGGGTCTACTCAGCCCGCGAGCTCAGGTGACTACTATTTTACCAGTAAAGGTCTACTCAGCCCGCGGGCTCAGGTGACTACTATTTTACCAGTAAAGGTCTACACAGCCCGCGGGCTCAGGTGACTACTATTTTACCAGTAAAGGTCTACTCAGCCCGCGGGCTCAGGCGACTACTAAAAACTAACAATCTATGGATCTCAGAAATATGAAAATATTTTTTTATTTTTTTATTTTCTTTTATTTATATACTTGAACAAAATTTTCGGGCGTGTCAACATGGACGTATTTCGACGCAGTTGGCCACCAAAATAAGCACGAAAACGAATAAGTACTACACGAAATGGAATGTCGCTACTGCTTATTGTTCTTCTAGGAACCCTTAGATGTTTAAGAGTGACTAACACTAACTTCTTACCACTCTTGCGTCTCACCTGTGTGGTACGAAAATCTGCTTCAAGAACAAAATCCTCTCAGAGACTCGCCACGGACGAAGCAGTGTCCCCTCTATTCGCTTATAATCGTTGCCGCGTCGCCGGGAGGTCGTCACGGTGACGGCCGATAGTTAGTTAAGTGCTGCCTGACCGCGCCAATATGGTTTCGATCTTGGGCTGAAGGCAGTTTGTCCACCACAGATGCACAGGACAGGGAAGCATTATTATACTCTACTTTTTAGGGTTCCGTACCTCAAAAGGAACAAAACCGGCCAAGTGCGAGTCGGACTCGCGCACGAAGGGTTCCTGCATAGGGGTTTATGCATAAGGTTCATGTTTATGAAATTAAATGTTTTATTTTTATTTTTATATTTGAGTTGATTGAATGAAAGGTAAACTGCGGTTTACGATTTATAACGTATTAAAAAAACTACTTACTAGATCACGTTCTAACCAATTTTCGAAGGAAGTTTACATGGTAATTGTACATCACATATTTTTTTTAGTTTTATCATTCTCTTATTTTAGAAGTTACAGGGGGGACACATTTTACTACTTTGGAAGTGTCTCTCGCGCAAACTATAATGTCTTTTTTTTCTAAAGTGAATCTTTAGAAAAAATAGACATTATAAACCTCAATATCATTTTTGAAGACCTATCCATATACATATACCCCACACGTATGGGTTCGATGAAAAAAAAAACCGCGCCTGATACTAATATCATATTTTAAAACGCATCGCAATTATATTTTCATTTTTAGGGTTCCTTACCTACAAGGTACTATTTCTTTTTCATAGATAAGGACGGAACTCTCGGCGCGCGAGTCAGACTCGCACTTGACCGGTTTTTTTATGAATTGAAAGAGACAGGGAAGTCAATTTTGATAATGTGATCGAATATTTTAATTAAAATAAAGTCTCGTACGTAAGTTTAGTACCTATTTGGTGTTTTATTGTAGTTTAGTACCTATTTGGTGTTTTATTGTAGTTTAGTACCTATTTGGTGTGTTGTTCAATACAAAACCGCCCGGAGAGCCAATCTACCCTACGCCGCCACTGTTTTGACCGCCACTGGTCACCACCCACTTGGCAAAGCCATGCCGCCAAGAGACTCCAGTCGTGTTGCGTTGGGTAGCCATTTGGAGCGTACTTCTAAGTGTAACTATATGAAACTTTGCAAGTGTATGCAATTGGGATGACAATGGATTTGGTACCATGGACCTGATCTGACCACGGAACCGGGAGGTGGATAGTGGAACTCTTCAATAACTACTAGTAAACCCATCGAGTTTGGGCTCATTTTGGTTTGTTTTGAGTTCAATACATTACCTTGGTGATGAGGGTCTTTTGTACTTTTTAGTGTGTTACTGACAAGGGCGTGTTTTTCTAGTTTTTGTAGCATTTCTATTGTTATCTTCCTTTATTCAAAACTCTCCTGGTAAACTTACCAAATTGTGACACGTCTGGGACCCTGGAAGATGTACATTCATCATTCATTTGTTACAAAAGTGCGCCGGAACTCAGACTGGGTAGTTGACTATCAGTGGTGAAGCCTGCCTACAAGCTGATTCCTGACGGCTTTACCAAGCTAAAAGCTACGGCTAGCTGTCAGTGAAGTCCATGTTACTCTAACTAAATGTCAGACTCGCACGTACCGTTCTAATTCTTCCAGCTTCCCTTAGCAAATATTTCACGCTTCGCCACTGTTGACTATAGTAACAAATATTAAAATATTTCTGTGGAATGATAGCCCAACCCTCAAAAATACATAAATACCGGGATTCATGTAAAAATAAATCCAGATTACTTATATTTTAATAATTTAAAAACTAAATTACAGACTATTACTATACACATAATTGCACACTTTTTTAAAATTCTGAGTCACGTGACTAAAAACAATGTTCTATAACGTACTACTAGCTGTGCCAGCGACTTCGTCTGCGTGGAATAGTGTCTTTGGGTAGCATTTTTAATTATTTCCTCAGTTTCACTTTTTGTAATGACTCCGTAAATGTTACATCAGAATAGCTCTAATAAAACTTATAAAACATTCACATAAACCGTACATATTTCCATACAATCTTTCATCCCCTATTCACTATTGTTATTTTACACCCTTGAGGGTAAAACTTTTACAAACTTTGAATGTTATATTTAATTATATCGAATCAACAGCCTAAAAAATAAGCTTCCAGCTTCTAGCTCTAAAAATGACTATAATTCCATACAATTTTTTTCCTCCTTTTCAACCCTTACAACCCTTTTTTCGCATTAAAAAGTAGCATATGTCCTTTCTTAGGCTCTAGACTATTTGTGTACCAAATTTTATTTAAATCAGTTCAGTAGTTTTGGCGTGAAAGCGCGACAGACAGACAGACAGACAGAGTTACTTTCACATTTAATATTAGTATGGAGTAAGGATTTCTGTGGAATGATAGCTTAACCCTCAACAATACATATAGAACAGGATTCATGTAAAAATTAATCCAGATTATTTATATATTAATAGTTCAAAAACGAAATTACACATTTTTTTTTACTTCTAAGTCAAGCTAACGTTACGTAACGTAAGAAGCTAACGTTGCATAGAAATATATTAATATTTATTAATATAGTCAAGTTGCCAATTACGAGTTCTTTTGCTGAATGAACACAGAATACTTTTATCCCGAAAATTTTAAAAATCCCACATGAACTATAACCGAATTCCACGCGAGCGAAGTCGCGGGCAGAAGTTAGTAAGTACTAATAATAAGGTATTGTTAAGATACCTTAAGAATACATTAGGGTATGCATGAATGGAGCGGGGGCAACGTCACTCTAACTTAAGGGATAGCTGACTCTAATAATATTCTACATCCGGGCCGTTTTCAGTAGCCCCTATTAACAACTGGAAACTACTGGGATGTTTCCTAGTTGGGACTAAAGGGATTTGCTCATTAGACCGTATCATACCATGACCGTGCTAGGAACGTGTCAGGCAAACTATTATAATACATGCCATACACGGGGATAAATTAAACCGTCTTATCTATAAGTGCGTCTTTCTCACACTAGTGCCGACGAAAGAGATAGTCAGAGCGATAAAATGGTTTAATTTATCCCGGTGTTTGGCATGCTAGGGCCGCTGAATTGTATCATGAAGCCTCGTGAACGTCAGCTGCGGTTCCGTGTGTGGGTTGAGCAGATATGACCAACGTAATTAAAAAAATTGTTTTTAAATATTCCCTCCAGATTGAGAATTTATCAGATTATAGCTAACTCAATATGTTGAAGAAAAAAAAATCTTATTTACCCGCTAAAATTGGCCCCCATGTTTAAAATTTATTTAGTTACGTTACACGTCCATGTTGTGGTCACCGATTTACATATATGTACCAAATTTCAACTCAATCGGTCCAGTAGTTTCGGAGCAAATCGGCTGTGACAGACGGACAGACAGACACACGAGTGATCCAATAAGGGTTCCGTTTTTTCCTTTTGAAGTACGGAACCCGAAAAAAGTAAGCTGACTATAAAGTGGTGGATTATATATACGTCAGCTTTCATATTCTGGTGACCATGTCAACCCACCCACGGAACCGCAGCGTGCATCCACGTCGCTTCATGATACAACTCTGCGGCCCTAAATTGAGGAAATTTGTACTTGGCTCGAGGACTGTAGTGAAGGCTTCTCCTTAACATTAATTATGCATGACTACCTGTGTTCTGTCAAATATAAATGACAAAGCGCATTACAGATTCATCTACTTCTATGTATGCCTTTATTCTTATTTGTTTGAACAGCATTACCGTGACAGGAAAAAGGGCGTCTTTATTCTGTTGCACAGACAATATTGGGGCTGAGACTTGGGGTTTAGACTTAACCCCTTTTTAACTAATAGATGAATCTGTAATGCGCTTTGTCATTTACATTTGACAGAACACAGGTATCAGAACAAGCTAGAAGTATAGCTAAGGAGCTGGGTGCCAAAATTTCTATATGATCTGTTCGCTTGGCAGACCTGAATTGTTCGATTAATAACAATGTAAAGAACCACAGAAAAATTGTCTGCCACCAACGTAGCGCTGCGTTTTCAATTGACAGTGTTGAATTAAAAAAAAACCGGGCAAGTGCGAGTTAAACTCGCGTGGAGAGGGTTCCGTTGCGTACATGATTATCTGAAATTTACTACGTTACTTTAAATATCATAGACTTCTTATAGGTTTTCTGTAATCTATAAGTAAATAACTATTTTCTGCATTTTTTTCAAAATTTTAGCCTCAGTAGTTTCGGTAATAAGGGGGGAATGGTCAATTTTCGCCTATTTTCCTAAATAACTTCTTAACTATTTTACTTGAAATTCAAAAGAAAATCTATTTAAGATCCTCACAATAAGCCCTTTCATTTGATATGTTACACAGTATAGGTTGCCTAACTTTTTTTATGTTAAGAGGGTGGCAAACGAGCAGGCGGGTTACCTGATGGTAAGCAATTACCGCCGCCCATGGACACTCGCAACACCAGGGGAATCACGGATGCGTTGCCGGCCCTTTGAGAAAGGAGTAGGCTGACAAACAGGCAGACGGCCCACCTGATGGAAAGTGGTCACCGCCGCCTATGGACATCTGCAACACCAGAGGTGCTGCCAATGCGCTGCCAGTCTATGAAGGATGGGGAATAGGTATGGGATGGGGATGAGGGAATAGGCCTCCGGAAATCAACCCCCTTTCTAATCTTCCCCCCAAAAGTGGCCCCCATGTTAAAAATTCATGTATTTACGTCACGCGTCCGTGTTGCGGTCATCGACTAACATATGTATACCAAATTTCAACTCAATCGGTCCAGTAGTTTCAGAGCAAATTGGCTGTGACAGACGGACAGACAGACAGACAGACACACGAGTGATCCTATAAGTTTCGTTTTTCCTTTTAAGGTACGGAACCCTAAAAACGGTGTGTTAAATCATTTGTGCGTGTTTGCCAGAATCATCCTCAAAACAATGAACATCGAAGAAGCCGACGTGCTGGACTCTGTTTTATAACGGGATGAAGTTGCAAAAATGTAAATGAAAAAAGCCATCCTAAATCACTTTTCGTAGTTCTCGTTGCATCCATTCGATTCATTACGACTCCCAGAATAGAAAAAAAAGTTGGGAGACGTCTAGGTCGCTGATTTGCTTATGTACGATTTTTAAAGTTGTAATTCAAAAACGCATTAACATACGACTTTCATTTACTGGACCAAATCGATTTGTATTGACATAAACTTTCATCCCTATCAATATGAAAGACGAACAAATCATATACTGAAATGGCACCCAGCTCCCTAACTAATATAACTAAACATCACACTCTTTCGACTTAAACCCCTTTTCAGTAGGACTCCGCATAGCCGTGGTCGTGGCCGTAATTTCGTGATTTTTTGACCCCTCCCCCGTCCTTGTCACAGTTGGTCACATTTGGGTGACAATACAATAAGTTGGTGCCATCGAGCTGATCTGACCATGGAGCCAAGCGGTGGATAGTGGAAATCTTCAATGACTACTAGTGTACCCCACGAGTTTGGGCTCATTTGGTTTGTTTTAACGAAACCAATACCTACATTAACTTGTGATGAGGGTATTTTGTTCTTTTTATTGTTACTGACATAAGCGTGTTTTTTAGATTTCGTGAACTATAATAATTATATAAAAAAAAAACTTTATTTACTCTCACAAAGGTACTTATAGCTACTACAATAGACGAGGAAATTATGATCAGTGTGAGAGCCTGGTGTCCATACTAGGATACCCTGTGTGACAGATCACCAGGCCCCCATTATATTAGACTAATGGACCCGCCTCAGCTTCGCCCGCGGTATTTGTACCGACTGCAGCGCCATCTGCCGGGGTGATTTGTGATTCTAAACCATCCAGGGCACCACCCAAACACGTACAAAAAAATTCATTCAGATCGGTCCAGCCGTTTAGGAAGAGTTCAGTGACATACACACGTACAGTAGAATTATATATATAAAGATAAAGGTTTTGTATTAAACCCTTTAACCGCCACAGTCGGCTGTGGCCGTCGGCAGTTTGCCGTGCCCCTGACGCCACGATATGCCGTTTTCGATGCATTTGCGTTTGAGTCGGCTGCAGCCGTCGTCGAGCGCTCGTGGCACCTTTTTTCGCCGTTAGCCATGGCGTTCAAAAGGTTAAGAAAATTAGTTACTTTATTCCAATATTAACTGAAACCCCCCTTCTCAAAACTCAAACTCTTTCACCCCCTTCCAGTTTTATTTCTAAAAGTTTTTATAGCCTATGCCCTGCCTAAAGTTGTTCATTCTGAAGGCACCTCTAGCATTTTATTTTTTTATTAGGGTTCCGTACCTCAAAAGGAAAAAAGGAACCCTTATAGGATCACTCGTGTGTCTGTCCGTCTGTCACAGCCAATTTGCTCCGAAACTACTGGACCGATTGATTTCAAATTTGGTATACATATGTAAATTGGTGACCGGAACAGGGATGCGTAACGTAAATAAATTAATTTTGAACATGGGGCCTACTTTAGGGGGGCAAAAGAAAATTAAAAAAAAAGTTACCCAAACTATATCATGTGACATATCAAATGAAAGGGCTTATTGTGAGGATCATAAATATGTTTTTTTTTGGAATTTTAAAATAAATGGTTTGGAAGTTATTTAGGAAAATAGTCAAAAATTTACCATCCCCCCCCCTTATCTCCGAAACTACCGGGCCTAAAATTTTGAAAAAAATGCAAAATATAGTTCTTTACCTATAGATTACAGGAAAACCTATGAGAAGTCTATGGTATTTAAAGTAACATAGGAAATGTCAGTTAATCATGTATGGAACGGAACCCTCTCCACGCTGGTTTCACTCGCACTTGTTTTTATCTTCAATATATAGACTTCTTCCACTTTACGATTTAATTATAATAGGCTAGTTTCCTGAAAAAAACTGTTTAATCCGTCATTTACGTTATCAAAATCTATTGAAAACGTATTTTTTCTTTTGTCAATTAAACATAAAATAACGAAGATATAGGGCGCATACCCGCGTGACTCCCGAACCTTGATGCGCTTTAACTTCGTAAATTTTGATTGATTTGATAAAGCAAAAAATACGTGTTCAATATGTTTTGATAATCTAACTGATGGACTAATTAGAATAATTATTTTATCTACACCCATATCATAAAACCTCCATTGGTTAATCAAACACCGTAGGGAATGACCACCATTTTGACAACCAATTAGGAAAAACCAGTGCTGCGATAAAGAAATAACATGACTTCTTTATCGTTTTAGTAAAGAAATGAGATTAAATTTGGAACAGCTGTCAAAACTCAAGTGGGTTTCTATTCTAGTATCCATAGATAATAAAACAGTTATTGATACGAAACGTCAATTCAGTATGTTTTTTTAATATAAACTGCACAATATTTGATCTCGAGTGACGTGAGAATAGAGACTTCATCCGTTTGTCTATGATTTAAAAAAAATGGTCTTGACGGACGGCCGCCATTATGTTGACGTTTTGCTGAACGAAAGTAGAAGTTTACATTTTAGTTGAAAATATGAATAGTAAGTAGTCTTCTCGGAGTGTGTGTGATGTGAAAATGCGCCGGATATCGGAAATATGCAGCCACGATTGCAACAAATAACTTGTTACCAGAAAATATTGTTTCTGAACCCATCATGGAGGATTTATAATATGTGTGTAGATAAAGTTATGTATGCAACTCTGCATAATTTGGCCTTAAAACACACGTGCGATCTTATTATGAAACTCGCCTATCGGCTCGTTTCACGAAAACCGCACTAGTGTTTTAAGGCCTATCATTATGCAACCGTTGCATAAACTACTATTTTTACCCAGCAAACATCCCTATTATGTAGGTACATAATTATACTTACTTACTCTTTACTTACTATACCGGAAAATTCGCCATCTCCTTTATTCTGCTACATTAACGCAAAAGATAATGGGGCATTAAGTATTTCATTGATGTTGTTTTTGCGGATATAATAGGTTTTTTTTTTTTTATGTCAATTGACTGACAAACGAGCTGACGGCCCACCTGATGGAAAGTGGTCACCGCCGCCCATGGACATCTGCAACACCAGAGGTGCTGCCAATGCGTTGCCAGTCAAGGGAGGATGGGGAATGGGGATGGGATGGGGATGAGGGAATAGGCCTCCGGATCTCGTCACTCACCGTACGAAACGCAATAGCAAGCTATTACTTTACGCCGATATTCTGTGAGAGTGTGGTACTACCCCGGTCGAGCCGGCCCATTCGAACAGTATTCATCTAGTGAGGATTACTGTTTGGCTCTACCACTACAAAAACCAATTTGACAGACCTAGACCTCGATCCAATAGATGCCGCATAGATGAGCGACTCCCGCCGCCAGTATTTGGCCTTGTTTCACACGTACCATAACCACACCACGTCGCAGCGTTAAAATGCGGTCAAGCAGTGGTTACGTGTAAATAGTGTCGCTGCAGTTCATACCTTACACGCGGTCGATAATGAGTGCAATATGTGGTACGTGTGAATTGTACTTACTATTCATTTTCATTACAAAATATGCACCCAACCACTTGGTGTGGTTGTGGTGTGGTTGTGGTAGTCGTGTGGTTGTGGTAGGTGTGAAACAAGGCTTAGTCTCGAATGCACTAATCACAGCGCGCTATAAACCCCGCGCGCGCAAGTTTGGCACCTTTATTTGCTAGTAAAAGTAAGGCTAAACAGTGTCTTTAAGATCTTTGATCTGAGATGGGACCTTATTTACTTCTTTTAAAAATCGGCTACTTCTATATTTTTGTGACGCGATTTTCAGCCATTTTACAAATAAGTTGGCATCACATAAAACAGTTACCGTGTCTCACTTGGTCCTAGAGTTTTGAAATTTGGAGGAGACATTCCTGGAGGAGGTGCACTGAGGAGGGATTTTTTTAAATTCCATCCCTAAAGGGGTGATAAAGTTTATATGGAAAATACCGCGGGCGAAGCTGTGGCGGGTCCACTAGTAACTTATATAAGTCATCCCTAGTAGTAGTAGTAGGACTGTGGCAAATTCCCTCCGTTTAACCGACGATAGGTATGGCTGAAATATTCATTTGAACTCATTTCATTTTTCCAAAGCCTTTTTTTTTTCAATTGTTTTATATATACACATCATATTAACTAAATTCCTATGTCTTTGTTATCGTTGTCTTTGTATCTATCTCAAAAACTCTTGCATCAATATTATTTTTATGAATATGGAATCTTCATACTTCCGGGATACTATGAAAATGAAAATGAAAATGAAAATATTTATTTTGCAAGTAGGCCGCATGGGCTCTTTTACACGTCTGAAGCTACCAGCGCTTCGAAAGGTGACATCTGCTGAGAAGAAACGCCGCAAGAAACTCAGAAACAAACTCAAAACAACTATAAAAATATACCTTATAATACGCTGGCATTTTCATACTGTTTATCAGTTTTTCAGGTATATTTAAGATGCCGGTGGCCCATATATTGACGTATATTATATGCCATAGCGTAGTGGATTACTGCTTCACGGTCTGTAATCCCTTCAACAACCTCGACATACTTCTATTAGGCCTAGTGTTTGACTTGAAGAAAAACGAATGAAAATTAGGGCAAACGTAGTATTTGGACAAGTAAAATGGTGGCTGTTTGTGTTAAATCTTCAGAAAATAAATAAACATTAATACTCCGAAATATTTTAATAGCATAATTTTTAAGCGTTATTTACATTAACTATCATTATAATAATTAACTAAAAACATAAATATCACGTGTTAGTACACTGGCACAGACATTATACAAAATATTCACAATTTATACAATAAATAATATTTGGTATCAAACAATGCTTATCAGTACGTTTATGAAAGGACACTTATCTGCCATTTTCATTTGCAATTTTGTGAAATGTTTCTGGTATAAAAATCAGACACTATTTCATTTTTCATAAAAAATCAATTGAAGTAAAATGTATTTAGAAATAATAATCAAACTGGTACAATTCGCATAACGTAAGTTTTCATCGTGAAGTTAGCTACTAGTCTCTATTTTAGTTGCTATTACGTCGCTGTAAACGGTTCGACGGATCGCGCGGAACGCAGCCTGTAAGTACTTGCGTAGAACACGGCTTGAGGCTTACTTCACTGACGCAAACCTACGTGGTGCAACGTGGTGCAAATTGTAACTGAAGATTTGTTATACAAACTTCATAGCAAATCAAAGCTGTTACACATATTTACTACTGGATGCTATCTTAGACTTAAATGTAGAAGTTTCGAGTTATATAATAGCATCTAGTTTAGAAAAAAGGTCACCTAATATATAACCTCAAATCAACATATTCTCTAATGGCAGATTTACAATCAAGTATCCTTTATTTCAAGATGAATTTAATGTCAATTGAATAGTGTTTCACCTTTTATCTATTAGAAAACAACTGCTCACATTTTTCGACTTGGCTTAAAACCCTGCCTATCCTTTCATGTAATATTTCAGCGTTCTTTTTAGGCAATGGCGGAAGAATATCTCTAACAACTGCACTGTTTTTCTTATGAAATATATCACTTAATTTAATACTTACTGACGTTTCGTATAATCTTTTCAAAGCGTCAACAGTAGTACTTCTAAATACACACAAGTTATCTAACATAAGACTATGGTACACATTGTATTTCTTTAAAAGTCTATAACCATGTAAAAGACCTGATTCGTTATCTAAAAACAGAAGTAACCCACTGTCCATCTTACGAGCTAAATTATGAGCTGGGCCATCCATTATATTGACGTTCCATTGATAATTAAATAGATTATTAACTATTCTATCTAAATTAGCAGTTAAATAATCGAATATGATGAGATCGGACCATTGAGCTAACTCTACAAAAGCAGCAACAGTTTTCTTATTAAGTTTAACATCAATATGATCGAAATTTTCGACCGTCTTCACTTTAACACTTTTCACTTTTAACTTTTCGATTAAAACGTCTTTGGACACAGTGTCGTTTTCTTTTACAGACATGTTAAAAACGTCATGTTTGTTTAAATGTCGATTCGAAGGCTTGAAGATCTCTGGTATTGTTGCTGAGTCTAAGCTAGGTATAAACTGAGTGAGTACCACAGCTCTATTGGTGTTCCACTGGGCAGCTGATACATCAGCAGCTACACTACTCCACAGTTTGTCTTTCATATCAACTATCTTCAAAACAGATGGCGCCAAATTCGTCAAATTCATCAACTTAGCTACGTAAAAACTGAAAATCTCCCCCTGAATTTGGTCTGTGTTCTGTCTGTACCTGACACACGCTTGGACACCATCCTTGAAGGTGACTAGTCGATTCTGCATTCTTCCACAACCAGGTGTCATCTTTATAACCTCACTCTGATCTACATATTCTTCCCAAAGTTCTCCAGTGTTCTCGCCATAACCTTGGGGCATTGAATTTTCAACTTCAGGACCCCAATACACGTTATTATATAATACAGTTTGGTCGCTAGGAACGTAGGTTTTATTTATAATATGAGCTATGACATGTTTATGATGTGATTTGTTATCTTTGAGTATTTCTTTCATATCTTCTGTCAAGCTTTTGGGGTAGACATCTTTATTATACTTATGTTCACCAGTAAATGATACTGTGGGGTAATTATTGAGCTTTTCAAAATCAGTCTTTTCATGTTTTAAGGAATTTAATGTTCTCAATTCCCTAGTATTATTGATAGTTATTCTATTAATATTGGTAGTTTGTGATTTCATTAATATGACTCCTATAGAAAGTCCAAGAATGAAACTTAGACAGACACTAACAAAGCAGAGGTTGAAACATCTATATTCCTTCTTCCTTCTAGTTAGTTCTTCTTCGAAACCGAAATGTTTGTATTCTATACTGCTTTTTACTGGGTAGAAGTTTTTGAAATCTATCGTGTTCTCTCTTACATCGTTCTGTTTGATTTCTTTGATAGTGTGTATTCTTTCCGTCATTTTTTTGTAGATAGCTTTTTTCTCGTCGTCTACAGTGTAGGTATTGTCCATTTTGGTGTCTTCTATTCGGCTTGTTTCATAGTATCTGTAACAAATGAAAAATAATTAAATTAGACCTAATTATTTTGAACAAGCTGGAAGTCACTCAACGTGCAATGGAGAGAAATATCCTTATAGCTAAAGTCTGTTCACCGAGAGTTGAAAAAAAAAAACAGGGCTTCTTAACTCATTACAAATAGCGGCCCGCTAATTATACTGATTTATACCGATGATTATAAAAAACAAATTGAAAGACTATATTGTTTTCATATAATATTATTATTGAATAGCCTGTATATGTCCCATTGCTGGCATATCATCAGACGACGACCATGACGGAGTGTCAGAGTCGGAGAAAGAATCAAACCGGTGACGTTTATTATGAAACGTTCGATTGCTTCGTCTAAAACAACACACGACCACCCAAACGACACACTCGAAGCGTATTCCAGAACGGAATGGGAATATATGGCGCTCACTCGCCCGGCGCGGTGCCGCACTTGACAACAACTGCGTCCCTCGTACCACGAAACTCAGTGACGCTGCAACAAGCGACGCCTGTCATACAGTTTGCGATAGGTATGCGACAGTCGCTATTTCGAGACGGTATCATAATATTTATTAACTCTCGGCGAACAGACTTTAGATTTCTATATCACCTGATGGTCGTAAGGAACATAATAATTATTAAGTAAAAGCTTGTATCACAAAGAAAATCTTTCTTAACCGAGGAGTTTTGGTGAACGGAGTGCTTAAATTCAGGTAGGTATATGACGTCACACCCAATTCAATATTAAGACGTCACACTAGAATGTGCCGATTATATAATGAAAGGGTGTCTGACCAATTTTTCTTTAGATTATCTTGAAATGTACATTTGTTTTCTTTTGACTATCTTAAATTTTCGAAATTAAACTCGATTTGGTTCACGCTTTTAAAAACTCGTTCATAATACACAATACATATAAATATTACAAATGAACCAAAAAAAACGAAGGCTAAAATGTCAAAAAAACAACATGGCGACTAATTGTATAGGGCGGACACTCCCTATAATAATAATAATATGGTTAGTCGCCTGTTCCATTGTATTTCAATTATCGCTAATTTAAGATTCATGATAATGACGTCATGGCATGCTACCAATATTATAAATGTATGTGAAGACGTTTGGATGATTGTTCCTCCATCGGCAAACGGCTAGACGGATTTGGATGAACTTTGGCAGACAGACATATCTGGGAATAATACATAGGATACAAACTTGTCACCCCGATAATGTATTCCCGTGGGATAATTTGCCAAAAAAATTGCGGACATAGCAAATTAAATGGCGGTAAGACACAGAAGGCTAATACGACCGTCCGTTATAACCTTTAGGCATACATGTCCACAAGCGGCCGACCCCAGTATGAAAAGATAAATAGCTGAATTCAGAAACGTCACTTTAATTAAACATCAATTTGAGTGGCCTTTCCGCATTTGGCCAAAAGACGCTAAAAATGTAAATTCACCCTTATTTTATCGACTATCCTACGCGCATTTTGGTCAAGGAAAACATCGTGAGGAAACCTGCATACATCTCCGAATTAATTCAAAGGCGTGTGAAGTCTCCAGTCCGCACTAAGCCCGCGTACAGACTTCTGCCAAACTTAACATTAATTCATTTACTTGGATTGAAATTTTGTCACGCACATGGCACATCTTACGTTGTTATCCTATCCACTCTTGCGGTAAAGCGTTAAAAAACAGAAACGTTAATAATAAATTTTATTATAATATTACGTACGTAAGCTTAAGCCATTGTAAAATAACACACGAGAAACAACAAAAAAACAACAATAACCAAATAAAAGTTGAAACACAAAAGGGCGAGTAATTGTATAGGGAAGACACTCCCTATAATTATTTGGTTAGTCGGTTGTTTCGTTGTAATTCAATTACGGCTAATTGTCCCCCGCCCACGGCGCGTGCGCAGCCTTTTGTTTTTTGTGTTGACACAACTTGGCGTTTTTTTGTTGTGGTATCGTTAACTTTTGAGGGATAAAAAAACAGTAGCAGAGTAATAATATTAGTATGATAATGATAATTTTATAGCAGAATTCGATTCGTGACCATTTTTGAAACAATATTCCGTCGTAAAATGTATGTATGAGGGTGCGGTCCGAATAACACTTACGGTGATCGCAACGATTAAGGCGAGCAGCGTGATTCGGAACGCAACCGACCTATGCAAACGTCATATGTCGTGACTAGTGTTTAGACGTAAATACGAAGTTTTTAAATTATTAATTTGTAAATAACTTGATTTATTTTTACATAAATCCTGTTCTACAACGTACTTAGGCTCACGTTTCACAGAAATATATTAATATAATTATGTTACTAAGTATAGTCCAGTAGCCAAATTGTAGATGCATATTTTTTTATCATGGATTGATTTGGAGACGATATCCTTAACATCTGCGAATTCAACGATTTGTGGGCGAAGCCGTGGGAATACATAAGTTGATGATCGTGATGATATATCGTGATTTGAATCTAGGGTAGTACATATTAACAAACTTACATATTTAAAGACTGATAATGAGTAGGCAGACAGGCTTCGCTAATATAATGTATCATGATATATGTAACTTGATATTTATCCGAAGCTTACGCTGGCAACACTTGACAAAAAACTACAATTTAAATTACTTTTCGCGAAGTAGCAATCTTATTAGAAATTTCGGGAAGTCATCACATATGTGTACAGTTAGCTTCCTATTAAATTGACTGCTTAATTCAATCTCACATTTTAAACTGTCAGTTTAAAATGTGAGATTGAATTAACATCAGCGATGTGTCCAAAGTGTAAATTTATTTGTAATCTTTAGTGGCAGTGATCATCATTTTTATTTAAATATGTCATATTTAAATAAAAATGATGATCACTGCCACTAAAGATTACAAATTAATTTACACTTTGGACACATCAAATTTTATTAAATAAAACAACTTACAGACTGAAAATCGCATCTTCTTTATCCTACGAACTCTGTGATGAACACATACAACATTGTTTTGCCGTATAAAAAGTGTTGTTAATAAAAAAAGGTCAAAAGCCGTAACATCCTCTCTATACACATCTCTAAATTAACGAGCGCGTCGAGGCAAAACCGTATAAGTTGTTTTTTACTACATTTTTTAAATATTCATCGCAAACAAAAAGACCCAAGTCTTAAACGCAACGTTCCATTTCAAACTTAAAGCTGCTATCTCAAGGTTGAAATTACATTGTGACCCAGATGAGTTTTATTTCTTTTTGTATTTGATAATGAGGCTTGTAAGAATTTAGTAAAACACATTCTGCTTCGGATCTTTGGGTTTATTTGTAAAAAATATGAGCTTTGGTGTTTGTCAAGTGCTTACTTCTCAATTGGGTATGCTTACGGTGACAATTATAGAGAGGGTAGGCACGTAACATGTAATAGCATGACTGAAGCAGTTATCTATACGTCATTTAGGTACCTAGCTAACCAAATGACTCAGCGAACCAGCCAATCCAGTCAATCTTGCTAGAGATCCGTAATAAATCTTAAAAAACCGGCCAAATGCGAGTCGGACACACGCATCGAGGGTTCCGTACTACGCCAATTTGGCATGGTCTCATCAATCAATAATAGACAAGTTGGCAATTGTTAAGCTGCAGCGGTCATTTTCTGGCTTGATTTCAATATATTTTTCACATTGAATTGATATTTGTGGTTAGGCTATAAACCAAAATCAGGCCTAAAAATATTGGTCTAAAATCAGTAAATTTTTAGGGTATCAATGTATGGGAAGCTTCTCAGGCTTAAAAGTTTTACCTATTTTTATTATCTTCTAGTATTCATGCCATAACAACAGATTTGGGGCAATATTTTTATTTATAGCGATTTTTAAGTTTAGTTTTTAATCGGCATGTATTTTGATAATAATTTAAAGTTCCTTTTACCTTTCTTGTTATCTATTTTTCACGGTCTGTAATACATAGCTTGTTAACGTTTAAAAGGTAGCCATTCAGTTACCGAATTAGTTACGTCGAATCGTTTTTCTACCGTTTCTATCGATCGATTCGATTCGTCTAGTAATAGTAACTTTATTAGAATCCCCCGTCGCGTTTCTGATCGGAACCCAACTAGTTCTTTGATACGGGTAACGGGGTGTGTATGCGAAACAAATCACTGAAAAAATGGGGCTAGAAATAAACTAATAATTGCATGAAAAATTTATAAACGTGAAGAGCGACGACCCGAACGTACTTTTCAGAACATGTTTTTCGCGGCACGACCCATTTACATACTCGCGCTGCCCACTTCCATGCCCACTGCCCTGCTCACTTCGGCTGCATGGGCAACGCGAGTAGCAGCGGCAGGAGCAGGAGAAGTGATCCATTTAACATACTCGCGCTGCCCACTTCCATGCCCACTTCCCTGCTCACTTCGGCTGCATGGGCAACGCGAGTAGCAGCGGCAGGAGCAGGAGAAGTGATCCATTTAACATACTCGCGCTGCCCACTTCCATGCCCACTTCCCTGCTCACTTCGGCTGCATGGGCAACGCGAGTAGCAGCGGCAGGAGCAGGAGAAGTGACCCATTTACATACTCGCGCTGCCCACTTTCATGCCCACTTCCCTGCTCACTTCGGCTGCATGTAAACGAGGCATATACGCTCGTAGCATTAGTTCGGATTTATGATCCAGCGACTATAATTTAATTGCATGAAAATAACAGATGTTATTGTACAACTATTGTTATAAGTCTTTGACAGTAGCTTATAAATCAAGATAAAGTTTCACTTGGAATTACTTAGTAAAAGGTTATTTTGACAGGCGCTTTCTCGTGTGATTAACGCATAGCTCACTTTTCGAAATCCGGTTAAGCATTATGACGTAAGACCACTTCAGTTCTACCGTCCGTCTTTAGGAAGATAAGCAGCTGGTAGAATTAATTATACAATACAATACAAATACTCATTATTGAACGTCATACATACATACATATATCACGCCTATTTCCCAAAAAGGTAGGCAGAGACCACGAATTTCCAACTGATACGATCGTGACATACTCGTACACCTTTCAGTTCCTCTACTCTCATTAAAATCAACATATTCAACAACACATTCCGAACACATATTAGAAAAATATAAAGTTAATAAGTAACAAGTTACACAATAGGCGATCTTATCGCTAAGGAGCGAACTCTTCCAGACAACCTTCGAAAGAATTGATAGTATAACAGAGACTTACAAAGACAAAACACCGGACAAGTGCGAATTAACTCGCGTGGAGAGGTTTCCGTGATTATATGAAATTTTCATAGACTTCTTATAGGTTTTCCTGTAATCTATAGATAAAGAACTATTCTCTGTATTTTTTTCGAAATTTTAGGCCCCGTACTTTCGGGGATAAGGGGGAATGGTAAATTTTTGCATATTTTCCTAAATAACTTCAAAAGTATTTATCTTAAAATTATAAATAGTATATATTTAAGATCCTCATAATGAGCCCTTTCATTTGATATGTCACACGCTAAGGTTTACAAAACTTTTTTTTTTAATTTCTCATTTACCCCCAAAAGTGGCCCCCATTTACGCGTCCGTGTTGCGGTCACCGACTTACATATGTGTACCAAATTTCAACTCAATCGGTCCAATAGTTTCGGTGCAAATTGGCTGTGACAGACGGACAGACAGACATACACTCGAATGATCCTATAGGTAAGGGTTCCGTTTTTTCCTTTTGAGTTACGGAACTCTAAGAAAAGGAAAATAAATATATTATCTAAAGCATTCGTTGTTTCACTGCTTGAGCTATTTCCACTATATGGTTATTGTCTAGTAATCACAATGAAGTCGATTCATCCACTGAGAAAATTTTTGATGCTATACCTGCATTACCGTAATGTATTCGCAGCCAAGTCCAAATAATGTCGAAGCATCCGAAATAATGTTGATTGTTACGTGGTAATGTAAAAACATATACAGGCGTTTGTAGTCCGCAACATTATCTATGTAGCCCGCAACATTATCTATGTAGCCGAGTCTCTACTTACGTTAGGTACGTTTTTCTCCAGAATTACGTACGTGGCATCCAGAATTACGTATGTCGGTATAGTAATTTTTTCTCAGTGTCCTTACTTGTCTTATGTTTTTTGGGTGAAACAGCTATTTTATCCTAATTAAAGCAATTGTAGGTGAAAAATTGGCAAAGTTATGTCTACAATATCATCTACGGTTGACGATTTACGAAGAAATAGTTGTTAGCCAAAAAAGGTTACTTGTCAGTAAGGATGAATCGACTTTGAACCCTAGTTTGGGGCTAGATCAATTTTGGTTAGCCAAGATAATATTATTATAATAACAATAGCCTGTTTGTGAATGCCATAAGAATTACAACGCGTGACTTGTTTGCGTTGTGCCGTTATCGATCGACCCCTCGTCGGTATCAGTTCGCATCTTCCATTTCGCCATACATATACCAAAGTATAATAGAAATCGTAGGATCAACGTACTGGGAATAACCAAGAGCTATTTCACCATTGAATACGAGGATCATGATGAAAAGATCTAGTTCTGCAAATAGGTCACACGGGCTCTTTCTCATGTCTGAGCCTAATAGCGCTTCAAAGGGTGACTTCTTGGGGCCCCTGTAGTCAAGGTGATCATGATCTTGCAATATCATTGAAGTAACAGAACACCTAATTGCGAATTGATCACACCTGTGGAAGCTACTTACATATCTTCATCAACTAGAAAAGAGCTGATAGTCTTCAGACGGAAGATCTTTCAAACAAAAAAATCTAAATCAAAATCGGTTCATCCGCGCGCTACAATTCGACAGACAGATACACAGATACACACGTCAAACTTATAACTCCCCTTGCGGCGGGGGTTAAAAACAGTTAAACTAAAATAAAGTGCAACAGACATACATAATGGGCTCAAATAAATTATGCACAAGTAGTAATTTAACAAATAAAAAAACCGACTACAAATACGATTTGAAGTGTAAGATTTTTTTTAAAGTTTTTAGTCGCTATCATGTGATTTAACGACATACATTTACTACATCAAGTAACAATAGAATAATGCCAATCAATAATCACCATTTATTATTTCTTTATTTTTATTTGGGACATCAACAGCAATTACAAAACATTGCAATGTTGCTATTCAAGGTGCAATGATGTCAATCGTTGAGGAGTTCTCCTAGTTCGTCACCACCGGTTCTATTTTACTACATGGATTTTCATGAACATGCTTTGATTTCGAACCTTATACAGAAATCTAATCGCCACCCGTGAAATACTAATTTATCATTTCGGAGTTCCCGTGATGATCTGTGGTCTTCATCAACTGTTTCACTTCACCAAATAATGCTTTTGGAATGTGCTTAACTAACTTGCTTCAGTTATTACAGAAAATATTAAAATAGCTATTTGCATGCTTACAATATTTCAGGAATCCTATCAATTCCTCATAGATCTTCTCATCACACCTCGATTTTGATTACTTACAATGGGACCAACTTATGGGTATGGTATGGTACCCTACCGATTAAAATAAGAATTTTTCAAATTGTTATAAATGACGGACTTCTGAGCTAACATCCGAAAAATAAAAAATACAACCGAATAGAGAAACTCCTCCTTTTTTGCAGACGGTAAAAAAAAAGATGGATAGAAGCTTAGCGATAGTAAAAGTACTGATGATGAAGCTTGCAGTAGCAAAACGGAACCTGACCGACTTCTATTCAGAACGTAGAGTTTGGCTAACTTTTTTTTATACTAAGAGGTGGGCAAACGAGCAGGCGGGTTGCCCGATGGTAAGCAATCACCGCCGCCCATGGACACCCGCAACACCAGGGGAATCACGGATGCGTTGCCGGCCCTTAGAGAAAGGAGTAGACTTGTTTTTTGAAGATCCCTAGGTTGTATCGGTACGGGAGCGTTGCTGCAGCAAGCTCGTTCCAAATTCCTACCGTACTCTCTCTCTGTCTATATGTATCTATCTATATGTATAAGTATTCTTAAGGTCGTCTAGTATTTATAGCACAGTACCATTACCATGAGTTTGCGCAAACCGTTCTCTTTATCAAAATCTATCTGAAATACGCATGTTGCCACTACAAGTAAAACGGATCGAGCGATCGTTTTCGTTAAAGAGAACGGTTTGCATAAACGCATGGTAATCGTACTGGTTTAATTCTAACCTACACCGGCAATCTCTTGGTCTCGATGAGCGTACCTACTGTAGTATACTTAGATTTGTTTAAAACTGTATATATAATTGTTAGCTTATATGTGTACCGTTTTGAAAAAATGATGCCTCACCGAGTTTCAGGCCAGATCTTCTCAGTAGAGGATTTTGCCAAACCGGTGGTAGATTCATGCCTTGACCTTCATAAGAACTTGTAAAAGCTTAAATTGAATAAAGATAGTTTGACTTTGACATAGAACCGTCCACAGAACCGTCCATAGAACCATCCATAGAACCGTCCATGGAACCGTCTATAGAACCGTCCATAGAAGCATCCATAGAACCATCCATGGAACCGTCCATAGAACCGTCCATCGAACCGTCCATAGAACCGTCTACAGAACCATCCATGGAACCGTCCATAGGTTATAAACAAGTGCGAGTTAAACTCGCGTGGAGAAGGTTCCGTTACGTGCATGATTATCTGAAATTTACTAGGTTACTTTAAATACCATAGACTTCTTATAGGTTTTCCTGTAATTTATAGGTAAAGATCTATATTCTGTATTTTTTTCAAAATTTTGGCCCCAGTAGTTTCGGAAATAAAGGGGGGGGATGGTCATTTTTCGCCTATTTTCCTGAATAACTTCTTAACTTTTTTACTTAAAATTCAAAAGAAAGTATATTTAAGATCCTCACAATAAGCTCTTTCATTTGACATGTCACACGATATAGGTGGCATAACTTTTTTTTTTAATTTTCTAATTTACCCCCATAAAGTGGCCCCTATGTTTAAAATTCATATATTCACGTCACGCATCCGTGTTGCGGTCACCAACTTACATATGTATACCAAATTTCAACTCAATTGGTCCAGTAGTTTCGGAGCAAATTGGCTGTGACAGACGGACAGACAGACAGACAGATAGACACACGAGTGATCCTATAAGGGTTTCGTTTTTTTCCTTTTGAGGTACGGAACCCTAAAAAAAGATGAAATTGTCCTGTGGTTTACGTTTATAGGTATTTCTCAGTCTTTACATTAAACCCATCCTCGTCCTAAGAAGTTCCAGATAAAAGAATATATGTCAAAACTCCCAATCGTTTTACTAAACAGTTTTTGATTCGAATACAAATTACGACCATAATTATAAATTGAATAAATTTATCTTGATTTTGACACGGTACCCTAGACAAGTTCAATGTATTTAGATAGTCATAATTCAAAAATTCAATGTTTCTCTCCAAAACAGGATAAATTATCCACAATTGTTTCGATTTTGATACAAAATCCAATTTTACCTCTAAAATATATACAGCTCGGGCCATAACTTAATACGCTAGCCCACTCACAGTATTGTACTTACCTCCCACTTGGTTGCGTCGCATGTATTGCGTCCGTCCATTTCTATTTGTTTATATATATTTTAAAACAATTCAATATTTTAATATCCCTACACAACAAGTAATTAGTTCACACAAAGATCTCAAAAGAAGGAAATGCCTATCAGTACAGTTTCTAGTCTCATAGAAGGTTGTCAAACGCCAGCGCCATGGCTTACCCACACCCTATTGCTGATGTCTTAGTTCTTACGGCATACACACAAAAGTCTAATATTGCTTGATTCACACGCTATCATATCATTGTGGAGGGTGGGGTCGGTGGTGCGGTATCACGGGTTGTGGAATTGTACTTAAACGGGTGTCAAGGACCGTGGTTGCCATGCGACTGAACGTGCGATGGTGTCAGATTCGTGTTCTGACACCTCAAAAGTAAGCATCGCGAAAATTGCTTTAAGCAGTTCTTTTGTACAATGCACACTTTGTAAAATGAAGACAGATCAAAGCGATATGATATTCCATATCGCTTAAGCAATGTGGAATAGAGCTCTTTATCTCCACCTGGATTGTTATAATAACGTTTCAACCGTTTGAATTTCAAACGGGCAAAATCAACAAAGCATTCGGCCCCGATCGGCTTTCCGAATAAACCCGAAGTCATCGTGACTCGTAGTTCCTAATTCGAAATGATTAATGATAAAATCGTTGACCACAGAGCATACACCTGCGTGGAATATCTGTGTGATCTTTTTTTTATCGGAGAGACTTGGCAGTATGGGCTCAGATAATTTCCCCTTACTTTAAAATAAAGTTAATTTAATTTAACAGTAGGTTGCGGTTACAGTATAATTGAGACCTCCTAGTAGGTGTTTCTATACCAGTGTCAGGAGGCCTCGCTCTTATGACAAATCAAAAACTACGGAGAGAATTTTTTGCAAGCCATTATTCCATAGTTTAACCTACATAGGTAGCGTGATACAAAAAAATTGGTCGTAGTATCTTTTTAGGGTTCCGTACCTCAAAAAGAAAAAAGGAAACCCTATAGGATCATTTCGTTGTCCGTCTGTTTGTGTGTCAAGACCTTTTTCTCAAGAAGGCGTGGAGGTATCAAGTTGAAATTAATATCAAATACTCAATTCTGCAATGTCCTGGAGCTGTGAAAAAATCAACCTTCTAAGTCACTGCAATCAAAAGATACGGCCGTTTATGCCCCATTTTTTATACTCGCGTTAGAGTACTTACTGTAGAGGTTATCCGACCCGTACTTACTGTCTGTGAGATCCAGACGGTTCATGCTCGCAAGGACAAATTAAATTTGTAACTTTTTAATTTATTCGTTTTGTGTGTTATTTGAACCTGACTAGAGAGACTTCATAGTGTTCTCTATACTATATTTTATAGTTTTTCATATTTGTTGATTATTCGACAATCGATCTTTATTTTTATCAGTCTGAATAATTATCATTTATTGCTTTAATTAATACTTTGAAATGTATATATGATGTAAAATCAATGTTTTGACTTGTAAAGATGACTTTCTGCTCAGTATCTTGCGGCGCTTCTCAGTAATGATGGTGCTGTCTGAAGCGCTGGTAGATTCAACCCATTTTAATTTATTTATCTGACACGTAAAAGAGCCCACAATTTGCTGAATAAATGATTTGAATTTGAATTTGATTTGTCAAGATATCTATCTATGGTCTGGTTTAAAATTCGAATCAAAAGCTGTTTAGTAAAATAAGTGAACGTTTGACATGTATTCTTTATCTGAACCTCCATGGAAAGAGGGCTCGTTTTATGTGAAAGCTAAAAAATATACGTAAAGTGGATTCATTCTTACATGTAAACAAGTTTCTAACCTCAAAATGCATCTTATTTGGGTAAAACAGCTATTTTATCGTAAACAAGTGCGAGTTAAACTCGCGTGGAGAGGGTTCCGTGAAATTATCTGAAATTTACTAGGTTACTTTAAATACCATGGACTTCTTATAGGTTTTCCTGTAATCTATAGGTATAATATCGGAAATAAGGGGGGGGAGATGGTCATTTTTTGTCTATTTTCCTGAATAACTTCTAAACTATTTTACTTAAAATTCAAAACAAAATATATTTAAGATCCTCACAATTCCTTTCATTTGGTATGTCACACGATATAGGTGGCAAACTTTTTTTTTTTTAATTTTCTAATTTACCCCCAAAAAGTGGCCCCTATGTTTAAAATTCATATATTTATGTCACGCGTCCGTGTTGCGGTCACCAACTTACATATGAATACCAAATTTCAACTCAATCGGTCCAGTAGTTTTGGAACAAATTGGCTGTGACAGACGGACAGACAGACAGACAGACAGACAGGCACACGAGTGATCCTATAAGGGTTTCGTTTTTTCCTTTTGAGTTACGGAACCCTAATAAAGCAACCGGAGATAATATTTTGAACATCACTTTGTCAATATTTCACCTAGGCCTGCTTTACTTAGGATAATATAGCAGTTTCACCCAAAAAAGGTACATTATCAATACATATAAAACAGTACCGTGACTCACTATAGACAACGCACAGCCTAAACGGGTGGTCCTAGAGGTTTGAAATTTGGAGGGGACATTCCTCGAGTACCGTAGAGGTGCACTAAGGAGGGAATTTTTTAAATTCTATCCCTAATGGGGTGAAAGGGGGTGATAAAGTTTGTATGGAAAATACCGCGGGCGAAGCTATGGCGGGTTAACTATTGAGGTTATAAACTTGTTTACAAAATAAGACAACATACATACATACCTACATATTATCACGCCCGAAATCCCTATTGGGTGCCCAAGAGTACTTGTGGCCACGTTCGATTAATTAGTCCTAAGATGGTATGATGAACCGTATGGTAACAGGTGATCAGCCCATCGCCCATACAGACAGTCCACCATGTTGGAGAGGACCCGTCCCTTAGTCGACTTTTACGACATGCTAGGATGATAAGCATCTGCACGCATTCTATGCTATTTCTTCACTCCCAGTGCAGCAGAGGAGTACAAATAAGACAAGTAAGGATGAATTCACTTTAATCAGCAGAGCTCACATGTTTTAATGGATAACCGAGAACCTTACTGAAAAGCACCACAGTACCTACCGAAGAAGTCATTACCCTCCTTATATAACAGTACTTGAGTAATAAATGTATGGAAATGCGCTGTTGGTCTATTATGGCCTCTCATTAGGAATAAGGAAATCGTATTTTATGTCTGTCGTTCGATAGTCTCATTAAAGAGACATAGCCTAAGGATTAAGAGGACTTGGAACCAACGGCAAAAATCACCCTTTTCTAAAAGGTGATAACGATTTCTACCCCTTAAATGGTTAACCGATGCTGACCAATTTTTGGTAGGTTGTCAGTCAGAACAAAATGTAGGTCTACACGTTTTTTGAATGTTGATTAAACATCAACAAAGTCAAATAATCGCTGAAATTAATTTTGCATGAGAATACTGAAACAGCAATAAAATTGAATTTATTGATTATAGTGAAAAAACCAAAACGTATAGGCCTAGATTATGTTCTGACTGACAACGTATTAAAAATTGACCAAAATCAGTTAACATTTAAAGGGTGGAAATCGTTATCGCCTTTTGTATGAAAAGCCGTAGGTTTACAGTCCTCTTAACATTGATTTTACATAAAAAACGTCATTTGGATCTTAATTAGACATTGCTGCGTGATATAAACACTAAATGCAAAAGCTAAAATCCTAACGACGAATACAATACAATACAAATACTCTTTATTCAACACCACATATTGGACAAAGACGAAGGAATAAGGAGAGGTAGAAAATATGCGATCTTATCGCTAGGTATCGATCTCTTCCAGACAACCTTCTTAAGAAGATGGATAAGCGCGCGGATAGCCTAGTTGGTAGTGACCCTGCCTTCGACGCAAGCGTCCCGGGTTCGATCCCCGGTAAGGGCAAATATTTGTGTGATGAGCACGAATGTTTGTTCCGGAGTCTTGGACGTTTCCTATGTATTTAAGTATTTATTTCTCTATATAAGTATTTATATCGTCGTCTAGTACTCATAACACAAGCCTTTACAGCTTACTTTGGGACTATATCGATTTGTGTAAAGATTGTCCCCTGATTTATTATTATTCCATCTTTATTAAGTACATTTCTTATTATTTATATTTTATAAAATATTTATAAAAAATTACATTTTAAAATATAAAAGATAGATAAATAATAATAATTATTATTATTATTATAAGAGACACTTAGTTACAAAGGCAGGTGGTGCAAACTATAATAAACATTTAAGAGGCCTATCACTAAATGACGCAGTACTGAGTTCGAACGGCCGACGAGTAATTTGGCAGTGGAAATTACGTTTACTTTAAGTTATTTTTTCAACAGTATTAAATTTAAATGTTTAATAAATTAATGATTATTCTGCTATAAATTTTACGTAACAATGTGGTAAAAAAAAAATTACGGTTAATTTTTATCGTTTTTAAGTAGTTTTATGGTGTTGGCTTGGTTTTATTTTCATATTCCATACATTTTTCAAAATTCAGAGGCTATAAACTAAACAACTATTTAAGAAATATTATTATAGATTTTTCATTTCGTTTACTTATTACAGTAGTTCAATCCACGAGCTCGAAAAAGTGCCGTCGCGCATTTTTTTTAAACTTGCTTCGGCATTCCGGCTTTATATCAATAGATAAGAATAAATTGCATAAAGCGATACTAATAACTAGGTATACTCCACCATTAAGGAAGTCAAAGTTGTCTAATAGCCGAATTCAGAAAGGCTACTCAAATTGAGCTTTAATTAAAGTGACGTTTCAGTGACGTTTCTGTATAGGTTGACAACTAGTTGAGGGACATTTAACTACTTAGTATATTATCAAATGAATCGTTTCTGAATTCGGCCATAAGTCTTTCAGTTTCTCATAATAAGAAGGTCAAAGTAGGCCATTTAATGCAAAAGTCACGGCCGAAATGTAATACATACATACATACATACATACATATATCACGCCTGTTTCCTAAAGGGGTAAGCAGAGACCACGGATTTTCATCTGCTACGATCCTGACACACACATTTCGCTTCGTCTACTCTCATTAAGTTCTTCATGCACGCTCGCCGGTTTACGGTACTCTTGACGTGGCCTTTCTTAAGAACGTCCTCGATCTGGTTTTGGTACGTTCGCCGCGGTCATCCCCTTCCAGCCCTACCATGCACACTCGCCTTATAAATCTGCTTCGCTAGTCTTCTTTCGTCCATCCTCTCCACATGTCCAAACCATCTAAGCATACCTTTCTTAATTCTCACGCCTACATCTTCCACACCACATCGTTCTCTTATCACGCTATTCCTTATCCTGTCACTTATAGAAACACCATACATACTTCTCAAAGCTCGCATCTGTAATAGGCCTCTTAAATTACACCACTTTTGGCATCTGTCAGGTTTCCTTCTTACTATAGTTCTAATGGCTTCATTCTAAGATCAAAGATTTATTTACAGCAATTTCTTGACCGTATTTGTCAAAGTTATATATAGCCTTATCATTGTGTAATGTACAGTAGCCCCGATATCTGCACAATTTTGACAGCAAATGTCACTAATGCGGCTTTACAACCTGTCAAAACTTAACAAGTCCCTAAAATGTTCAGCCAAGCGAAAATATCCCTTAAGAAAACTGGCGTACAGCTTATAGCAAATGCAAATAAAGCTTTGTGTACTAAAAAACGTAAGTATCAATTCGCGGTATTCAATTTTCAGCGTTATTTATTGTTGTATTCGGTCGATTATCGTAATAACGACTATGGATATTGTAATTTATAAAATTTGACGGTTAATTTTGATGTAATGAACAAAGTTACAAAATGCTTTGCGGTTAAGCGATAATGATTCTTTTGCGAAGGTTTTAAGAATGTATATAGATAATGTTAAGTTTGTGATTTACGCAAATCCGTCCAATATGATCGATTGAAATTTTTTTAATCGTTTTTTTGGTTTCTAAGATTATATCGCGCGAATGACTCACGACTGAATACCTAAATGGTGTAGGCAGTACTTGTGTCTTTAGAATACATTATTAAAAATCAATTGATAGGTACCTATAAGTCTGTCTGTTTGTTCCTCTTTCACGTCAAAACGGTTCTACGAATTAATTTCATTTTTAAGGTTCAGTACCTCACAAGGAAAAGAGGAATCCTTATGGGATCACTCGTCTGTCTGTCTGTCCGTGTAACGTAAATAAATGAATTTTAAACATGGGGGCCACTTTTGGGGCGTAAATTAGAAAATTGAAACAAAAGAGTTTTGCAAACTACTATATCATTTCACATATAAACTGAAAGGGCTCGTTGTGAAAATCTTAATTTGCTTTTTTTAGAATTTTAAAATAGATAGTTTGGAAGTTAGTTAGGAAATTAGGTGAAAATTGACCATCCGCACCCCGTATCTCCAAAACTACTGGGCGTTTTTTTTTTTTAAATACAGAAAATAGATCTTTAGCTATAGATTACAGGAAATCTTATAAGAAGTCTTATGGTATTTAAAGTAATGTAAGAAATTTCAGATAATCACGGAACCCTCTCCACGCGAGTTTAACTCGCGCTTGTCCAGTCTTTTTACATATAAGCGAGTTCCACGCAGTCGAAGTATGTCGAATATGCCGGATTGTCCAACAACCTATCTACGGGCCTGGAATAGCCCAGCACTTTGATACCGCTACATACCCGGTACCAACAAACCTACCTGCGCCTGCGCAACAAAGCTGTAACGCGATCTAGCAAGTGGCGTTGGGACACGAGCCGGTATCACTAACTACAGTTAACATATAACCTCCTCCTTTTTAGAAGTCGGTTAAAAATAAAGATCGGATTCCATCAACCTACTGTGAAGTGTCGAAACCTGAAAAACATAAGTCAATAACTGACGGTTTTAACAAAAGGGATGTTTCCCGGCTTAAAAAAATCTAATTAGTCCGTCACTTAGATTATCAAAACATATTGAACACGTATTTTTTGCTTTATCAAATCAATCAAAATTGACAAAGATAACGCGCATCAAAGTTCGGGAGTGGGCTCGTGACGTCACTTAACGGTAAAAAGTGTGCAAAGTCGTGACGTCACGCGGAACTTCAACGCACTATATCTTCGTCATTTTTTGTTTTATTGACAAAATAAAAAATACGTGTTCAATATTTTTAATAACGTAAACGACGGACCAATTAGAAGTTTTCAGGCAACACGACTATTCACCTAATAAAAGTAAAATAAAAAACCCTACGCAAAAACCGAGTTCTTATAATGATTCTACTTCACACAAGTATGAAATAAATTATCGTTACTGCTTGCCTAATTATACTTAGCTATTATTTTCGTTGCCAGGCGTTTCCAAAGCAAAGTCCAGTTTGCGAAGCTAAATAAAAAAAAAAAAAAGTGCCCTAGCGCCAAGCTTCAAAAAAATGACAATCTTGTTTGAATCGAATTCAGAGACGCTTAAGAGTACCTGACTTACAATTTCAAGTTGGCCAACAGTTGTACGGAACCCTTCGTGCGCGAGTCCGACTCGCACTTGACCGGTTTTTTATTATTTGTCTCTTAAGAAAACTACATATGCAATTTTTCCAACAGCAATGGACTGTTTTGACGCAAAAAATACACTATTTCGTGACGGGTAATATCCGTCAGGTGCGGATATATCCGTCAATGGCGTAGAAAAAACCGTCGTTTAATCTTTATTTAAACCGGCCCCAAGTTTTATGGTTTCCATTCTGCGACCCTCTCACGGTGTCATTCCCCCTGCATTATTTTCCATCGAAAACGGTAACTTACAACTCTATACCTCAAGCAATAAAAGCGATTTTAAGTATTTTGTTACGCAAATATAATTTGGCTAAGCTATTACCTTTGCAAATCTAGATTCAGTTAGTGCAAGCTTTATAACTATGTTACTAAGGTTGATTTTAGGTAATTCTAGTTGTAATGTGAGTTGGTATTGCTACTATAGTGTTTTGTACAGGATGAACAATTTCCAATTTGTCTTGTCCGAGTAGGTAACCTTCCTTATTATGTATGTTCTTATAGTTACAAATATAATATCAATAAAGGCAAACCTATCTATTTAAAGGATCTCTTCCAGTGAAAACAGTGCACAAGGATAGACAATAGATTCCAAATGCAATACCGAAAAAACACGTACTGAATTAATAAAAAATCAGGGGACAATCTTTACAAAAATCGATCTAGTCCCAAAGTAAGCTCTAAAGGCTGTTATGGGAACTAGACGATAAAATACATACTTATATAGAGAAATAAATACTTAAATACATAGGAAACATCCAAGACTCAGGAACAGGCATTCGTGCTCTTCAAAAATATTTGCCCTTACCGGGGATCGAACCCGGGACGCTAGCTTCGGAGGCAGGGTCACTCCCAACTAGGCTAACTGCGTCGTCATAATAACTACTACTACATACATAACTTAGTATTCACATCCTAATATATACAGATAAAGACTTGTATATACATACATATATATATATATATATCCTCCTCTGCTGCACTGGGAGTGAAGAAATAGCAAAGAATGCGTGCAGATGCTTATCATCCTGGCATGTCGTAAAAGTCGACTAAGGGACGGGTCCTCTCCAACATGGTGGACTATCTGTATGGGCGATGGGCTGATCACCTGTCACCATACGGTTCATCATACCATCTTAGGACTAATTAATCGAACGTGGCCACAAGTAGTCTTGTGGCTCTGCCCACCCCATTAGGGATTTCGGGCGTGATAATATGTATGTATGTATATATATATATATATATATATATATATATATATATATATACTAAAGGACCCGTTAGACGTTGTCCTGCAGCGCCATCAGCCGGGCTGATTTGTGAATCTAAACCATCCAGGGCGCCACCCAAGCGCATAGAAGAATTCATTCAAATCAGTCCAGCCGTTTAGGAGGAGTTCAGTGACATACACACGTACAGTAAAATTATATATATAAAGATTTAGACAGCCGCAAGGACTGAAAGACGGACTCTCAAAAACTCCGACGGCGGATAGGCAGCCAGTTGTGCGCACGCGACGCGACAGCAAATTTGTATATTACCTATTTAGTAGGTTTGTATATCTGTCTGTAATTAAATGTTCTTCAAAGTCTCGAGGACGTTACACATTATTAGACCTCATAAAATGATTTTACAATATGATTAAATACAAAGTAACCCAAAGCTATAATATATCGGAATAAAAATTAATATTTCGCGGACGATATGTCGTAAAAACTGCGATCGCACGATAAGGTACTGCGTAAAGCGAGCCGTAGGCGCACAGGGGGCGAAACATTTACTTAAGAGGAGTGTGAATCTACGGCTTTTCATACAAAAGGCGATAGCGATTTAAACCCCTTAAATGTAAAACGATTTTGACCAATTTTTGATAGGTTGTCAGTCAGAACAAAATCTAGGTCTATACGCTTTGGTTTTTTCACTATAATCAATAAATTCAGTTTTATTGCCGTTTCAGTATTCGTACAAAACAAACTGCGAGTATTTGACTTTGTTGATCTTTAATCAATATTCCAAAAACGTAGAGACCTAGATTTTGTACTGACTGAAAAGCTATCAAAAATTTGTCAAAATCGGTTAACATTTAAGGGGTAGAAATCGTTATCGCCTGTTGTATGAAAAGGGTGATTTTTGCCGCCGGTTCACAGTACTCTTAAACCGCTCAAATTTCGAAACGAATTTTCATAGATTTCAGATCGTATCTATTCTGTTGGATGTATGGATGGATATAATTTCCAAAAAAATATAACTGATTCTTTCATCTTTTCTTAACATTTATAGGCAGAATTCAGATGTAATTTATAGTTTGTAGGTTTCGTACCCGAAGGGATCAACGGGACCCTATTAATGAGCCTAAACGTCCGTCCGTCTGTCAGAGGCCTCTAGCTTAGCAACGGAAAGAGCTAGAAGGTTGAAATTTTCACAGAATACGTATTGTTACAGCATGAATACTAGCAAATAATAAAATCTCAAAAAGTTTTAAGCCTGAGAAGCTTCCCATATATTGATACCGTAAAACTTGACTGATTTTAGACCAATTTTTTTCGAGCTGTATTTCCATAACGGTTTAAGTTTCAGCTATCAAATTTCCCCCCTCCTCCGCTGCACTGGGAGTGACGAAATAGCATAGAATGCGTGCAGATGCTTATCATCCTGGCATGTCGTAAAAGTCGACTAAGGGACGGGTCCTCTGCAACATGGTGGACTATCTGTATGGGCGATGGGCTGATCACCTGTCACCATACGGTTCATCATACCATCTTAGGACTAATTAATCGAACGTGGCCACAAGTAGTCTTGTGGCTCTGCCCACCCCATTAGGGATTTCGGCCGTGATGCTATGTATGTATGTATGTATGTATCAAATTTCGCCTAATTTTAGTTTATACTCGATAGTCCAACTAGCAATTCAATGGTGTTCTGTTATAGAAATGTGAAAAATATATTGAAATTAAACTAGAAAATTACCGCTGCAGCTTCACAATCTGCCAACTTAGTTGCAACTGTCAAAGTTATATCATTAACATAAAGTCTATTATTGATTGGTTGTGACCGTGCCAAATTGGCGTAGTACGGAACCCTCGGTGCGCGAGTCCGACTCGCACTTGGCAGGTTTTTTTACCTGCGTAACGAAAGGTATAAAATTAATATTTTTTTTATAAGTAGAAGACCAATAAGGCTATAAATGTAAGACCCAGATTTTTATTATAAGTTGTCATGATCTGCCAAAAATATGAAAATCTCTATACAAATTATTGCTACGGGAATACGCCATCTATTCTTAAGTTAATGGTTTTTTAAACAATTCACTTCGTAAGGTCTGTTAACGCCATCTATTTTCAAGTTTATGAACTTACTTCTTATAACATTTATACAAAGCCTAGAAACTACAAACTACGAAAACAAAACGCTTGAATCACCCAATAATGTAATAAGAACTCAGTGGTAGTGGTGGAACTTTTGTAGTGGTAGAGCCAAACAGTAATCCTCACTAGATGAATACTGTTCGAATGGGCCGGCTCGACCGGGGTAGTACCACACTCTCACAGAATATCGGCGTAAAGTAATATCTTGCTATTGCGTTTCGTACGGTGAGTGACGAGATCCAGAGGCCTATTCCCTCATCCCCATCCCCCATCCTCCCTAGACTGGCAACGCATTGGCAGCACCTCTGGTGTTGCAGATGTCCATGGGCGGCGGTGACCACTTTCCATCAGGTGGGCCGTCAGCTCGTTTGTCAGTCAATTGCCATAAAAAAAAACTCCGATGCCATTAATACATATTTACTGAATGTACGATGGGTTCAAACTGGCGTTTTGACACCAAAAAAGTGATCGTGAAAGTCGCCTTGGGCAGTTCCTTACTATATTTCTATCACTCAGACCAATATTGAATAAAGAGGTCCTTCTTAGAATGTGTCTTCACAACGCGTTGATGTCTAATCTATGCCGGAATCTAATAAACCAACCATTAGTAAAAAAAAAAAACTATTATTATTCAACATGTCCCTGGCAGTCCTTAAAATTGGTATTAAATCGTTTTTATATTGGTTTTAAAGATAAACAAGATCGTCATTTTCAAACAAATTATCTCAACTAAACGAAAACAAATAGTAACACACTGTAGCAATCATCGATAATGGCTAAAGGAAGAGTGATACATTAACTGACAATACCATTACCACGAGTTTACGCAAACCGTTCTCGTTATCGAAATCTATCGGAGAGACTGCAGTTCTCTATTACGAGAACGGTTTGCATAATGTCATGGTAATGGTACTGGACCTATACGGGACCTATGCAACACACGTGACAGTGTTCGTAAGTATAAATACAGGTTATTCCTAGGTGATAGAGTGATAAACCGTAATTTAAAGTACACTTTGTATATTTTTCTCTGAGTGTGTCACACGTCTAACTTAAACATAACCACTCGCACATTAGTAAATCAAGCAAATATAGCCTTTATGTCAACGTAATAAGAACCTTGCCGGGGTCCTGCTATTGTGGTTTAATAAAAAAAAGAAGGGTCAGCAACACAGGCATCAATGATACGGGTACAGACCGCATGCTAATTTAGTACACCGTAAAAATATTATAAGTGTTTTTGTTAGGTCTGCTTGGTTTCTGGCTGTTTTACGTATTTGACCTGTTCTGACGTTTGAAGTAACTGTAGGTTTTTTCTTTCAAAAGCCACAATAACAATGCTGTACCTGACCATTTTTTTATGAATATTTTTGGATGCGTGTTAGCTTGTTTTAGATTTTGTGAAAATATTTTCTTATTATTATTGTAAAAGTACTCCTCTCTCCTGTATTATTTTGTAAAAGTACTCTGCTGCACTGGGAGTGAAGAAATAGCATAGAATGCGTGCAGATGCTTATCATCCTGGCATGTCGTAAAAGTCGACTAAGGGACGGGTCCACTCCAACATGGTGGACTATCTGTATGGGCGATGGGCTGATCACGTGTCACCGTACGGTTCATCATACCAACTTAGTACTAATTAATCAAATGTGGCCACAAGTAGTCTTGGGGCTCTGCGCACCCCGTTAGGGATTTGACCCCCATTTTGTTTTGTATTGTTTTCTTAATTCATATATATATCCACACAATATATCCTTAAGTTATTCTTAAATATTTCAGTGGTATTTTATCGTATATTTAAACTGAGTGACCCACAAAGTCTTGTTACTTGGTTGATCGTATTTATCTTTAAATGTGAAAATAAATGTACTAATTTATGTCAAAAAGATATACTAATATTATTAGATAAGTTTAGCTTAGCTTAGCTACTCATAACCTCAGATAAACGGACGTACATTGTAAACATATTTTGTGTAAAAAAGGTCACTTAGAAAGGTTTTTTGTTGCTGTCCTTACGGACTATAGGTCGGAATTTTCGGCATACTGCGGCGCGATGGTATCGGCGTTCGGGTCCGGACCGGTCGCTACGTCTCTATCACCGATATGGGTCTGAATTCCACTTGTAAGTTTGTGCTGTAGGGGCTATCCATAAATTACATCACTAGTTACGGGGGAGGGAGGGGTCATATGTATACATCTAAAGTATTAAGAGGAGTGTGAACCTACTTTTCATACGAAAGGCGATAATGATTTCTACCCCTTAAATATTAACCGATGTTGACCAATTTTTGATAAGTTGTCAGTCAGAACAAAATCTAGGTCTGTACGTTTTGATTATTTCACTATCTATACATACAAAACAGTGTACTCTCTTATAGACAACGCACAGCCTAAACGGGTGGTCCTAGAGGTTTGAAATTTCGAGGCATTATTCCTCGAGTACCCTAGACGTTTACTAAGGAGGGATTTTTTGAAATCCCATCTCTAAAGGGGTGAAAAGGGGTGATAAAGTTTATATGGAAAATACCGCGGGCGAAGCTGTGGCGGGTCCACTAGTCATCATTAAATTTAGTTTTATTGCTGATTCAGTATTCTCATACAAAACGAATTCCGGCGATTATTCGACTTTGTTGGTTTTTAATCAATATTCAAAAAACGTATAGACCTAGATTTTGTTCTGACTGACAACCTATCAAAAATTGGTCAGAATCGGTTATTATTTAAGGGGTGGTTATCGTTATCGACTTTTGTATGAAAAGGGTGATTTTAAGAGTTAAGGGTACCCTAGCAATGCAGTTCGTCTATGCAAAATATGGTAGTTATGTTTCGTCCACAGAGTCGGTAGATCAATAAGCGTCCGAAAACCAGCCAGCGTTTAAAATAGAACATGGCCGCGTATTTCAAAATTCGAAGTCCGGCGCGCGCGCAAAAACCTCCACGGGACTAATGACGGAGGAATCTCTTTGTATAGGTACCAAGTATTTATTCCTCGAATCGAACACTTAGGCGGCTAACCGTTCCAAGTTTCCGAACGGACTTTTGTTTTTTAATTGTTGGCAGCTTTAGGGTTCGGTATTGTTCAAATGGAACTGTCACTGAGTTTCAATAGCGGTTTTATAGGGATGTTTCTTGGGTAAAACATAGTAAGTCTAATTAGTCCACCAGTTAGATTATCAAAAAATATTGAACACATTTTTGCTTTATCAAAGCAATCAAAATTGACAAAGATGGCGGGCATCAAATTTCGGGAGTGAGGGCTCAGGACGTCACTTAATGGTAAAAAGTGTACAAAGTCGTGACGTCACGTGGAACTTCAATCCACTATATCTTCGTCATTTTTTGTTTAATTGATAAAAGAAAAAATATGTGTTCAATATTTTTTTATAATGTAAATGACGGACTAATTAGAATTTTTCAGGAAACACGCCTATTGGGTGGTTGAGAGAAACAAATATTAAAATATTTCTCTGGAATGACAGCTTAACCCTCAACAATACATTATAAAATGGGAGTCATGTAAAAATAAATCAAGAATAGTCATATTTTAATAAATTAAAAACGTAATTTTTTACTTCTAAGTCACGTGACTTAAAACACTACTCACGACGCGTAATATCACAGTACGCACCTGTTTGCGTTCCGAATCGCGCTCACAGCGTCAGATCGCGCTCGCGCTCGTACCGATTTATCGGGTCGTGCATTCCCTGGTCGTACATTATCGGCTCCCGCTTCTTTACATTTGTAACAACCTGGGGCATCGCATATGACGTCATAGTACTGGAAGACACAAACAAAAAACCCCTGGGGCCATTGCATGACTACTTGTAACATGTAATACAAGCCGAAGCCTCTTTTCAACTTCTTTTACTAGAAAGAGATTTGTTTGTATTACAAGTTAAAAGTTGTCATGCAATGGGCCCCAGGGTATTTTCGTTTAATTCATCCAGTACCATAACGTCATATGCGAGAGCTGACAGTGGATAGCGTTTTGGCGTCAAGTGTCAACTAAAGAAAAAGCTAAATATTTTCTGCGTTTTTTCCTTGAAAATGAATAATTTAATTACGAAAATATTTTTTTTTACTTTCAAATCGACTTAGCATTTGAAATCTTATTCGAAAGGCAGTCTAAAACTGAATTGCCGCTCAGTGAAATGGAAACCAAGTCGGAAACGGAGACGAGGCTGACCGAGGAGATGACATAGGCTGAACCAGTTCAGCTTATATTAGGCTCATGAATATTTCATACAAAATCGTGGAGACCAATTAAGATAAGATATGAGTTTTTACAAGGGTTCAAACACGCGTAATGACATAGCACCTAACGGCTTAAACTAGGATAACCGTGAACAACACACGAAGCAAAGACCCATACCATATCGTTTCCAGCTTTATTATTTTTTTACTATTGTATCAAATAATGTAAACGCAATATCAATAGAACCCTTCTAATAACAAAACTGACGCACTTGACTGTAAGAATTCGAATCTTGCTGTTCTATTCTAAACGGACTGGAGGGAATCGTGTCGTGCTTGTTTTACATGCTCAAATTGTATGTCGCTGTCTTCTTTTGTCCAAGCAACTTCTACGATAATTATAATTATAATTTTATTGGTAACATAAGGATATTCTGTGACAAATCTCGTCTCTCATTTCGTCCGACAATCATAAATTGATCCGCGCCTTTGTAGTCATTATGCGGAGTTCGGTGCCTACAATACAAATAAAATCAGTTAAAGATTCGATTTTTCTCGGCTATTATCGGCTAAAGTCGGAGACGAAAATGCACAAGTTACATTGCTGCGATTTCGTTTCGGAAGCATTCAACTTAAAGTATCGTAAACGCAATGTATATCACCCGCCATGATGACATTACTTACTAGTAGACCTAAGAAGTTTACAGAAGCGACATGGACATGCATTATTTATTGATGTATTTAAATGTACCTATAATAAAAAAACATGTTTCTTTATTAAACAATAGTTAGTGTTTTACGTAAGGTAACAGTGCGATATTTGTCATACTGTCAAAAAATAGTCACTAATTATTTTTTATTATTTCAATATAAAGATTGTTTCTTAAGAGCTATTAGGAGGTTTTGTTGCTCATATCCTTCTGTTGTATTGTGTTTAATAAGATAACGGTTAATATATTTAAATGTCAAATCCTTAATTTGATATACTCTATGTGAAAAACGAGGGATACCGACAGTAACCGAGGATGTCCGAATGGTGAACTTATTTTAATAGTACTGTACAACCGTAGCCGAAATATGACGAGAATGAATTTCAGATAATCCTTTCTTAGTGCGGCCTACCCCCTGAAAGTGACTGAGTTAAACAGTTTCTGAGATTTGTTGATTCATTGATTTCGCGCGAATATTAATTACCAGTGGACCCGTCATTTTCCATAAAAACTTTATCACCCCATTTCACCCCTTTAGGGATGGAATTTCAAAAAATCCCTCCTCAGTGCACCTCTAGGAATACCTCCTCCAAATTTCAAACCTCTAGGACCAGTTTAGGCTGTGCGTTGTCTATAAGTGAGTCACGGTACTGTTTTATATGTATTGATTTGGTATTATCATCATCTTGCAGCCGAAAGACGTCTGCTGGACCTAGGCCTCCCCAATGATCGCCACAAAGACTGATTCTGTACTATTTAGTTTCATATTTTTGATTAAATTGGGTTATTTATCGCTAAAAAACCAGAAATTACCTATGTTACTTTAAATACCATAGACTTCTTATGGATTTCCCTGTAATCTATAGGAAAAGAACTATTTTCGGTATTTTTTTTCAAAATATAAGGCCCCGTAGTTTCAGAGATAAGTGGGGGGTTGTAAAAGTACGCCTATTTTAATATCTTCGAAACTATTTATCTTAAAATAATAATAAAAATATTAAGATTCTCACAACGAGCCCTTTCATTTGTTATTTCAGACGATATAGTTTGAAAAACATTAATTTCAATATTCAAATTTACTTACATAATGTGTACCAAATTTTAACTCAACACGAGTGATCCTACATGGGTTCCGTTTTTTCCTTTTGTGGTACCTACGAAACCCTAAAAATCAACTTTAATTGAATTCCTAAATGATATTTTGCGTCAAAATATCCCATTTTAAATCAACAAACAAGATTGCGACACGCTTAAGTAACGAGGCGTCTCAAATTAAGTCATAACTTAATCAAGAGATTAAATTAATACAAATTTGCATTAACGAGTGTTTTTATGGCTAGTAGCGAGTAAACCCCGGGTTTTAACGTTTCTTTTTAATGTTCGTTTATCCGAATTTTATACACAATTATAACACTTATACCGGCTATGAACAGCGATATTATCCTTAGGCGTTGCCCAAATAGAACGCGATTGCGCGATTATCGATAATTGGTGCGAACCGTGTTCGTACGATCGCGCGATCAAACATACTTATCAAACAGTTGTCCTAATTGACATTCGCGCGATCACATCGCGCTACTAAATTTATAGGGTTCCGTACCCGAAGGGTAAAACCGGGACCCTATTACTAAGGCTCCGCTGTCCCTCTGTCCGTCCGTCTGTCACCAGGCTGTATCTCATGAACCGTGATACTTAGAGAGTTAAATTTTTTCACAGATGATGTATTTCTGTTGCCGCTATAACAGCAAATACTAAAAAAAAAAACAGAATTAAGTTAATATTTAATGGGGCTCCCACACAACAAACGTGATCTTTTTGCTCGATATTGATAACGGCAACAGGTAGATGCTTGAAATATTCACAGAATATTAAGATATATATTCACTTTAAAAATAAATAATTATATTAAATATTTAAGGGGGGCTCCCATACAAGAAACGTGATTTTTTTTGCTTGATTATAGATAACGGTACGGAACCCTTCGTGCGCGAGTCCGACCCGCACATGACCGGTTTTTTTTAACTATTCGTGCAAACTTAACTCGTACGAACGTGTGATCATTAATGTCGGGTAAGGGTCACCCGTCACATCACATGTTCCCTTAGCATGAGTTTACGCAAACCGTTCTCGTTATCGAAATCTATCGGTAATACTGCTTGTTGCCAAGTAACAGGGACCGAGCGATAGTTTTCGATAACGAGAGCGGTTTGCGTAAACTCATGGTAATGGTTATGAAGACAACAAATTTGATAGCCACAAAATTATGGTTCTCTGTTGTCTGAGACCGCGCTTTTGAAAGGAAGACGAGCATCATAAGCAGAAGAGTATTACGGACTTCTTTATGACAACATACATACATATCACGCCTGTTTCCCAAAGGGGTAGGCAGAGACCACGGATTTCCACCTGCTATGATCCTGACACCTTTCGCTTCGTCTACTCTCATTAAGTTCTTCATGCACGCTCGCCGGTTTAGGGTACTCTTGACCTTGCCTTTCTTAAGAACGTCCTCGATCTGGTTTTGGTACGTTCGCCGAGGTCTTCCCCTTCCAACCCTACCATGCACTCGCCTTGTAAATCTGCTTCGTTAGTCTTCTTTCGTTCATCCTCTCCACATTTTCAGATCATCTAAGCATACCTTTATGACAACTACATAAGTTTCTGTGTTTTTCTCAATTGTATCGTTCCGTAATGAAATAAAGTAAGGTTTTGGTTTATTTTGGTTTATTACCATTAAAATACTGCAGAATGTAATCCAGAAGCCTTGATAATCCAACAAAGGCTTTGTTTTCCTGTCCGGATTAGCGAAGTCCTACTACGGCCCTAGCATGCCAGACACGTGGATAAGTTAAGCCCGTTTATCTCTCTGACTATCTCTTTCGTCGGCACTAGTGTGAGAGAGATGCACTTAGAGATAAGACGGTTTAATTCATCCTTGTGTCAAGCTAGGACCGCTGTAGTGAATAGTATTTCACGTTATCGTCTTAACCTTACTTTGGCAGTGGTGTCAATCTAACGCTCATGGCACTGTACGCTTCAAAGGATCTGTCCGTAAAAAGTTTCAATTCTACAATCGATTTTACGAACAAACAGACAGGATGTAAACCCGCTCAATAGTCTAACCAGAGATTTGGGAGATGTTTCATTAACATTATAACTCTCCCAAAGCCAAGTTTTACTAGTAGATATGAAAACAGGTTGTGCCATCTAATATGATGTAATAAATAAGTCTCGATTGACTCGAATTTGTCTGTCTGTCTGATTTATCTGCTTGCTCAATACATTAAGTGTGTTAAGGTATACACACACTGCAATGATTGAAAAAATTACTTCTGGGTGAGATATAAACTTTGGTTGTGTTTTGCTACTTTAAAATGAAATATAAAAAACTGCTGTACAAATAAAGCAAAATAATAATAATAATAAATATTTTCATAAATGTATTTTATTCAATTTTTATTTATTTATTTATTCAGATACAATGTAAGTTTACAGCATAACACCAAAGCACTTACACGATAAATTATTACATATGAACAGAAAATATTACATGTCAAAGGAAATCGTCAAATTGAGAATACTTATTTGAAATTATAGAATACATTAAAAATTATAGAATAGATAGATTTATATATAATGATAATAATAATTTTATTTAGAATTTTCGAAATCACTTCTGGGATACTAAAGCTACATATATACATGTATAGGATTTCATGTCATGATGAAACGTTTAAGTCTTGAAACAACATACTTACACTTTTTAAATATAATGCATTTTTTTTTTTTCAAAATCAGCACGCACCTTAATAAATTAAAAGGTTTTAAATCAATAGTTTTTACAAGTAATAAATCTTTTATTAAACGCATAGACCGGTTAAGTAACTCCTATTATCACTGCAGATAAAATGGCTGGCGTAGAGATTTCGCGAGGAATTATTTATAGTGGTGGTTAAGCCGGGTCACATTTTCTGATGCAGGAAAACTTTAAAAAACATAGCTTAAGAATAGACACATACATGAAACTCCACCCAACCACCAAAACACAACAACAAAACCATCACTCACGGACATGTACATAACACGTGTATACACAGGAAAGCAGTAATCAGTAATATACAAATTTCTATTATGTATGTAACTCGAAATTTACCTTATCTTAACTACTGGGCCTAAAATTTTGAAAAAAAAGAACAGATACCTAAAACATTCCTTAACTATAGATTACAGGAAAACATAGAAGTCTATGGTATTTAAAGTAACATAGGAAATATCAGATAATCACGGAACACTCCATGCGGCTTTAATTCGTACTTGTCCGGTTTTTTAAATAATTATTGCATTTGGTAGTCATCCCTTCAGGTCTAAGATATGAATAGAATGACAGGACTTGCACCCACGACCCGGCATCGTATCAAAGAGTGCCACCACTAAGCCTACAGGCTAAACTGTCCAACCCAATACCAATCGTACGTCACGACCGTGTCGGTCAAAAGGCAAAGCTTAGTAACTGAGAAAAAACAAAAATCGTGTCAATCCCTGCTTTTTCTCCAAAATCTTTTGTGTCGAATGTCGTGACCCCACGACATGACACGACATGATCGATTATCATGTACTAGTGGTTGACCGTGACTTTGTACGTTAAAAAACACCACCTCAGAAACTAAAGCTTAGTACAGATGTAGTCAATAATTGTAAATACAGGTACATCATCGGGAATACTCGGAAACCCCAAATATTTCACAACGCTGTTGACGTGTCTATAAGTACTCTTTTGCATAAATAAATCAGTCATGAATACGATAAAGGGGCTCTTAAACCGGCTAGTTTTTCGGCAATTTATTGCTGCAATTCAGGCTATCCTAAAAAGTTTACATTCAAATCTTTTATTCACAGTAGGGATGTAGTATGTAATCTTCTTGGAGATAGCCCGAATTGCAGCAATAAATTGCCAAAAAACTAACCCGTTTACGAGCCCCTTTAATACGATAAAGGGGCTCGTAAACGGGTTAGTTTTTTGACTGATGTACTTTTGAGGTGTCAGAACGCGAATCTGACACCATCGCAGGTCCAGTCGCATGTCAACCACCATCCATGACACCCATTTAAGTGACTGTTTTAATTGAAAAAATGCCCTCCCGCATCGTGCGGTGTGAGACCGCACCACCGACCCCACCCTCCACAATGATATGATAGCGTGTTAATTAAGCAAAATTAGACTTTTGTATGTATGTCGTAAGAACTAAGAAATCAGCAATAGGGTGTGGGTAAGCCATGGCGCTGGCGATTGACAATCTTCTATGAGAATTGTTACACGAAATTGTACTGATAGGCATATCCTTCTTTTGAGATCTTTGACGGTATGGTATGAATTATTTAGTCTATGGTAAAAGGAGCCTATAAAATCGATGGTTAGTGATTTAGAAGTTTTAGGGTGTCTACGACTTGCTTTTTGGGGTAAACCTCTTGCTGGCAGCCCTAGCATTTTTATAAGCAGGGATAGATTTAAAAACCCGACAACAATTTACTATAATTTTCTATTAACCCTTGCGCGGATGTAGGCGTCGTTAAATATTTCTCCTTTTGGAAATTTACGCCGCATCGCTAACATAAAATTATTTATTATACTTGTAAAATACTAACAGCACGCTTATGCTCCCATTATATTTTTATTCTAGCCGGCATTTGCATACATTTAAATTGTTAGATAAGACAGGATGTACAGTGACCGCATGATACGTCACTCGTGAGGGTGGCGATATTCGCAACGTTGGAATTAGTGCTCATCTTGAAGCAGTAACGAGTGCACGCAAAATGCGTATTAACTGTTTCGGAGAAAAAGTATCTCATTATACCTTGTTGCTAGTTTAATACACAGGAATAATTTAAGTAACACTAATAAAATTGTATTCGTCCTTACAATTTCTTTACAACATAATTGATCTTCATTGATCGAGAAATGGCGGTTGCTTGAAAGGTAGGGGAAAAGTAAATTGTATCAAAAGACGAACAGACAGCAAATCGATGTCTTTATCTCACTTTTCCAAGTTTCATGAAAAGAAAGGGACAATAAAGATATTATTTCATTACAATAGTAATGATTAATTGATATCACTTAGATCAATATCGAATATAACCCTGGATAAGTCAGAAACCTTACTAAAAACAATGAGGCCCCCCGACACTTGTATCTAAAAATTCATACGAAATAAAATGCGAAAGTAACTGTATCTGTCTGTCTGTTGATAAATTTGGTATGGAGATAGTTTGAGCTCTGGGGAAGGGAATAGGCTATATTTTTTGCGACAGCCCCTAAATGGGTGTAATGGCTAACAATCCCATTTGGTTTCAAAACTGTCCCCTTTTGTTCCCGAAAGTTAGGGACCTTGATGTCTGAATTTCTGGTTTGTAATATGGCGTCAGGCATAGTTTTGGCCTGTATGAGGACAACGTGAATTGAACCCATCTATTGGCCACAGAAAAGACAAATTTTGATTCTTAACGTGATTGTTACCCAAATAGGGGCTGGAAAAATTGATTTACGGGAAGTTCGTGCCTGAAGACTCCGTTGGTGTCTTTTTATATATCTGCATGATTTACGGCTAAACTAAAATTTGGTAACGAGATAGTTTAAGCCCTGTGGAAGGACATAGGCTACTTTTCTTTGAGACCACCAACACCCCACAAAGGAGCTGCAAAATTAATTAACCGAAACATTAAATTAAAAAGACAGGAACATGGAAATTCATTATATTTTAATAATTTTGTAAATGGGCTCGTTAATGGTCTAATTTTTCGGCTATTCAATGCTGCAATTCGGGCTATCCCCAAAAAAATTACATATTACATCACTAATGGGGACAAAAAGTTTGTATGTACTTTTGAGGATAGCCCGAATTGCAGCAATAAATTGCCAAAAACAAAGTGTGTGTGTGTCAGCTCCGACGCACGACAGGAGTTTACTCCTTACGAACGATTATAAAATAAACCAGTACCCATCATACCATGTTGTCATTTTTCATTTAGACATTTGACAGTAAATAATAAAGTTTCATATTAATGAATATAAACATGTCACTCATTGAATACAATAATTAATTGACACTTCGGGTCCCGTCGTCTTCCGATTGAGTTGTACCGATGGAAGCATATTATCCACTATATCTGTATGTAATTAATCGAACGTGGCCACAAGTAGTCTTGTGGCTCTGCCCACCCCATTAGGGATTTCGGGCGTGATAATATGTATGTATGTGTATATCTGTATGCAATGCGATGCGACCGACGCATCTTCGGCTAACATCGTGTGACTTCGTGTGACTCCGTACCGTGTGACAATGTGACATCGTAGTTTGATTTTACTCCCCATAATTTTTCATAACCCGGGCTTATATATGAAAATCGATTCTTAAGGGGTAAACTCCAACTAGCCCATTCACGAGCCGCTTTAGTGTGATAAATAAACAGAGATTTTTTTAAGACAGTGACTATTATGCCTCTATTTAACCTCTTTAGGGGATGAATTTAAATAAATCCTTTCTTAACTACGTTATACCTATAAGGAACTCCTGCACAATTGCATGCTTCTAAACTCACCGGTTTAGGCTGTGCGTTGTCTGTTAGTCGTAGAGTTTTTATTTTATTTATATCATTGGTTTTTATCTTTTTAGTGACGAAGAACCATTTGACAATTTTGTCTTGCTAAAGGTTCTATCGACTGTTCACTCGTAGCGCAACTCGCGCCACGCGAGAGTCGACTCGTCGCTTACTTAGGTACCTATTTCATACTTTTCCGATGACTTCGCGGACCACTTCGGGTGCTTTCAGGGACCACCAGTGGTCCGCAGACCATCCACTGATTTAGTTATATAATTCTGTTTGGTTTTAGTGATATTGTCTATTGTCACGTCGTCACTCCTTTCCGTTTTTAACCCGAACAAATCTCAAAGCACCTCTGAGATTTTGTGATCTCATGTGTAATTTACTAGCATTTCGGTAAAGTTTGTACCTTATTCAAGATGTGTTTGAAGCGCCCAATCTTCACTGGGGCCGCGTGGGGAGTACTGCGCAATCCCTCAATATGAGAGGAGGCATGTTCCCAGGAGTGGGACGTACCTATATAAGTCGATGATAATGATGAACCCCAACACAAACGGGCTGTGTTATGACTTTGTCTGTCTGTCTATTAGTGCTCGGTCGTTTCGCATTTTCCGTAGAACGAAACGAAACAGTTTTTTGGCTGAAAAATGTTTTCAAATTATTATTTTAAACTAGTTTTTTTACCGTCCGATTATTTCAAGCGTTCGTTGTAGAAAACAGTTTTACTTAAAACTGTTTTTTGTGAGACAAGTTCGTTTTGAGTCCGTTCTTGTTATTCGTTCCATGCGTTTCTGAAGTGTCATTGTTCCAATGTCGTTATTATAAAAATCGTTTTTCGTTCCAGTAATAAACGGCTTTTCCGTTTTTTATATAAACCCTTTTTAAAAACTGGTATTGTTAAAAACGCACTACTCTCTATGTGTCTTTCTGTGGCATCGTAGCTGTAGAACGGATACACCGATTTAAACACGGTTTGATAACTTAGCTAGTTTATTAAAAACTTTGATTTTAAAATCATAGTTTTAAGTAGTTATGTTAAAAAAACTAAAACCCCGACTGGCGACGTAAAAGCATTTTTTCTCCTAGTATTACGCACCTTTAGGATCCTTATACAGCCTACCTATTTGCCCCTGTCAATCTGGTGTTTGATGATAACCCATTTATAATTAAAGACTCTCCAATTTGCGAATGTGGCGAGGATATCGGTTCAATTGACCATATATTTTTTAATTGTCCCATTAATAATAAATCACCTAAATCTCTATCCCTTTTTTCCGAAATTAAAAATCCCCCTCCCTATGTACATGGCTTCGCTTTTATGTCTAACTGAAAATAAGAAAATATTAAATACTTTAAGCAAATTTATGGACAAAAATTCTATTAGGTTGTAAGATGTCCTACTTTGTATATTTCTAAACTGTTTGTTTAATCTAACTAACAAATCCGTCGTAGTTTAGTTGTTTTTGTTTTTTTGTGTTTTCAGATTTCACGACCTCATTGCATAGTAGCCTTATCTTTGATCCCTTACCCGTATAAAGCTCGACCCTTCTTGATTCTGGCAGAATTGTACTGTGCACTCAGTAACAGATGCCATAAACAAAAGAGTGAAGTGAAGTGAACCCATTTATTAAAATCGGTCCAGTAGTTCAGGAGCTAAAGCGGAACATCCGATCTTTGGTCACATAGGTACGTACCTACATAGACGTAAACTCTATAACCTACTTTTGACTTCGTGCATTCGGATAAAAAAGTGAACTGCCAATGAATGGTTCTACTTTACAGAAAAATATAATGATGAATGTCAAGTACCTATTTCGGGGTTTATGCTTTTTTGCATTGCCTACGCAAAGTGCGTATGGTTTTTTACGATGCGATAATTTGCGATATTGCTTAGGTCATATCGAATACAGTCCAGCACCTCTATTCGGGAACGCTAAGTGATTCTGTAGCGACTCGTAAGCCAGATTTCTCATTCCACTCTTCCGCACGACGCGAAATGCGTAAGAGCGAAATGAGAGATCTGGCTTACGAGTCGCTACAGAATCACTTAGCGTTCCCGAATGAGGCGCCTGGGCCTGATATTGCCTAAACGTTATCGCTAATTATTTTGCTACGACATGGTAGCTCTTATTAACTTGACAGAAAAGGCGGCCGTATTGCAAAATCTTCGCGATATCTATCGCTTAGCTTAGGTGATGTCGAATAGATTCCTAGGCTAACCGATTTTAACCTTTTTGCAGAAGTGACTCAAGTCGAAAATATTCAAAATCGTTATTATAAAATGATAGAATGAATGAAATGACACAAAACTGATTATTTTAATGTATTTTTCAGTTCTGTTGTAAATAAGTAAGTAATAAATGTCAACTAAATTTTAAGTCACATTTTAATGAGCAAGTTAATTTGTTTAACAGGAAGACATAACATACTCGTAACATATCAAGAGGTCTTTTTTCAATAAAACAGAACGAATTTGTTTTAAAAAGTTTAACATCGTTTTGTTGTAAACAATTTAGGCGATTGCATATTAAAATCGTTTACAAACTAGGTATTAAGTTTAGTGGACGAGATTGTTATTTAGCGATAAGCCTGCCCATCTGTTTTTTATAAAAAAAAACTATGTAGAGTTAATCTATATCCAACACATTTTGTGTGAACAAAAATAATTGACAACCACATGAATAAAATAATATTTACAGCTCATACGACACATAACATAAAAGTAGAAAAACCAACCTTTAAACATATTCCTATAAAACACTAATGTGACACACACTCACACCAAACAGAGTCACAAAACACTAAAAATCCATTGGGAAAAAATAACTGTTTATTTTTAAGACGCGTCTAAACTCTTCAGCGTTCGGCTCAAGACTGAGTGTTCTTAGAAGCAGCACTCGAAAAAGAGATTCTTCCATCCCTATTGCGCGCGTGAATTCCTGAGCGTCAGAAAGAGACAGACATAATGGCATGCATTGTGCGGTGTTTCGTTCTTTTTTCCGATGATTTCTTTGAAAGATCGAGGATCTATATGATGTATAGTATAGATCTTTATGGTTGTGAATTATGACCACGAGACTACGTCGGAGACCCATTGATAGTGGCTCTATAAAATTATGGTATTTGGTTATGGATCATTTATTGCGTCGTTTTGTTTGTTTTTTTGGGTTACTGTAGTTTCACTATTATTAAATTAAAGTACCTATCATTTATTATTATTAATACAAAGTGATATTTCATTTTCAGATCAGAAAATATTGTGAGAGAACCTGCAATTCATCTGTGATTATTTTAAAGATGTTTCTGAAGATGATTCCAACGGAAGACCAGCGCCGGCCTCCAAGCCAGGATTATGCTGAGTTGGGACCTTTTGGTAACAATTGGCACAATGTTCTATTTTTTCTACTTTTCAGTGTTCCGTACCTCAAAAGGAAAAAAACGGAAGCTTTATAGGAACACTCCTGTATCTGTCTGTCTGTCCGTCTGTCACAGCCAATTTGCTCCGAAACTACTGGACCCCTTGAGTTGATTGGTACACATATGTAAGTCGGTGAGCGCAACACGGACGTGTAACGTAAATAAAGGAATTTTAAACATGAGGGCCACCTTTGGGAGTATGTTTTCCAAGCTATGGCGTGTGACATATCAAATGAAAGAATTCGTTTTAAGGATCTTAAATATATATTTTTTTACAATTTTAAAAGAAATTGGTTTGAAATTATTTAGGAAAATAGGCGAAAATTGAGCATTATAGGTATTATCTCCAAAACTCCTGGGGATACATTTTGAAAAAAATACAGAAAATACTTCTTGACCTATAGAATACAAGAAAACCTATAAGAATTCCATGGTATTTAAAGTAACATAAAAAAATTCATTTGATCATGGAAGCCTCTCCGCGCGTTTAACTCGCACTTGTCCGGTTTTCTTCTACTTCTTCTTCTGAAGCCCCCAATCTGCACAAAGTGGCGTTGCGACGCGTCGAGACTTCCCGAGTAAAAGAATAAAACCCTAGCCATGTAATTAAAACATGCGCACTGTCAGACCACTTGGATCAGCAATGAACACATTCAAATTTGGAACGAATAGCTGACCACCGTTAATCAAATAGTATCTTCGTTAACTGCTAATCACTTACTAAAAAAGTTAACTTCGTTAAAGCGTTAAATTTCGGAAGATTTAACGGAAGTTATCGTTAATCGTTAACTCGTGGTAGACATTACGTTCGGTGTCGCAGCGTTCGTGATTTACTCATAAAAAAAATTTAGTACGGAACTTTAGGCAGGACATGAAATATTAATGACAGAAGGGTGTAACGTTAGTTTTTGACTTTTGTATAATACCTCATTATTTATAGATCAAATTCAAATCAATAGTTAACTGACATAAAGCGCATACCTATTCCCATCTATAAAACATAAATATATGCGGTCAGCGCGGTGTCCTTTTGGCAAATAGTAGGTACTTTAACGATTAACGGGCTTAAATTTTTAACGAAAGTTAATGAGTCCGTTAACGTTAACTTAAAAGTTAATCCGTTTCTCGAAATGTTAAGTTCGTTAATTAACGATTAACGGATTAACGGTCTTGTGCCCAGCTATGGGAACGAATGACTGTTCTTACAGTCTAAATTGATAAATGTTTCGTTAACATAGCACCCGCTGCGTGCGTTGAAGAACACCACAGAATAACTAGAAAATATAATAAAAATAATCTCATTCATAATATTTTCATTGCGTGTATTTATTCGCTGATCGTCAAGTACACTTATGAACATAAGTGCTATTATTTGGTTGCAGAGGTACTGTAGTGCGGCCTCTCTCTCGTGCGTCTCTCTCATACTAATAGCGAAGAAAGAGATGCAGGAGATAAGATGGGGAGAACTTATACTCGTGGCAACGTTAGGCCGCAAGATTAAAAAAATAGGGGACTTACTCGTACGAGCAGGGTTTCTTAATTAATTACAAATAGCGTCCCGCTAATTATTTTTACCGACAATAATAAGAAATTAAAAGGAAATATATATATTATAATTGAATAGCCTGTATAATGTAATGTCCCATTGCTGGCATATCATCGGACGACGGTGACGTTTATTATGAAACGTTCAATTGCTTCGTCTACCCTGCCATCAATTTGTAAAAAATTATCATCTTCTTTTATCGTATAGTACAGCCCGCCCGGCGCGACGCCGCGCCTGACAACAACTGCGTGCCTCGTACCACGAAACTCAGTGCGCGCGGCGATAAGCGACGCCCTTCATACAGTTGGCAATAGGTAAGCGGTTTATCAACTCTCGGCGAACAGACTTTATATATATAAAAATCTTGTATCACGGTGTTTGTGGACGCTCTCCTGCGAAACGGCGCGACCGATTTTTATGATTTTTTAATGTATATTTGGTAGGTATGAGAGTAGGTCGTAAAATATATTTCATATCCCTAGGTGATTAGGGTGTCCACGCGGACGAAGTCGCGAGCGGACGCTAGTATGAATATGATTATCGACCAGTCAACGCTTACACACCGAAAAGAGGAACGGAAGCGGAGTCGGTCGGAACCGGGCCCATGTACAGGAGCTTATATGGAAGCGTTCACACACGTGACTTAATGTTTTCGGACCTAATGTGCGGAATTGACATTCATAATAACAACGAGCATTTCGTTGAAGGAAAACATCGTCAGGAAAGCTGCAATGTGATTTTTTTTCCGTGGGTAGTTTAGTTTATCCTCTTAAATCTCATATTTGGTCATTTTAAGTGGCTTAAAGGCATTTCAGATTTCGTACAATGCACTCAGAACAATATCGAATAATAACATATTCCCAAATTAAACCTTTATTCATAAAATCTTTTGTTAATACATATAATTAATGATCTTTCAGTCAAAAATAAAAACGGCGTATATCTCAAACTTCACATCAATTTGATACTTAAAAACAAATAGCATAGAGTTTAATTTAGAATGTAACGCGGTGTCAACTTATGACGTATTGCTTTTTTAAATTCGATTGTGACGTTTCCAACAAAATGGCGGCTTTTTTCGTAATTACCGGCTCGCGTCAATGATTCGCAATATCTGATTGATTGATGACTTTAGTTAAAATAAAACAAAATCAACTCATTAAAACCATACTGAATGTACTCTGTATACTGGGCTCTGAGCTTATTACCCGACTACGCAAAACTAAACTGTTATTCGTGATATATGACAGGCGAGTACGAAAATTAAAAAAGTACGGGTTTTTTAAAATTTGTCACTTGACTATAGTAACAAATATTAATTTATCTACACCCATATCATAAAACCTCCATTGGTTAATCAAAAACCGTAGGAAATGACCACCATTTTGACAACCAATTAGGAAAAACCAGTGCTGCGATAAAGAAACAACATGACTCATACAAACATTATTATTAATAATCAGATTGATTGTGATAAGTACTAGTGTTTTGTGCTCAAACTAAAGCAAATACGACTAAATAAACAGTGTTTTTGTAATATAAACAGTGAGCAGAATTACGCATACCCTCACTAAAAATAATTCATTAATAATTTGTGCAAGCAGCTGATTGAAGCTATAATAGAAGTATATTATGGCGTCTACTAAACCCAAAACATGCGAAGGCTGTAAGAATGTCATAAAAACGAAACAGTGGTTGTGTTGCTTAGGGTGCAAACATGTTTTTGATCTGGATTGTGTAAATGTGACCTTGCAAAGATACAATTTAATGGATAGAAAAGATGAGTGGAAATGCCCGGAATGTCGCAATAAACTACCGAAATCGGACAACACGAATACGCTTGTGAGGCCCAACCTGCCGTCCCCCACAAAGAGATCAAATGCTTCGGAGTCCCTTGTTAAGGCAGCTCAATCATCTCACGTGCATAAGGACTCGAGCGAAGACTCCAAGGTCACACACCGTAAGAAACCACAGGCACCTTTACTTGAGGCCACGGATTTGACAGGCGGTGTTCTAGACCAGCTGAAAACCGATCTGACTCGAACCTTAACGTCGCTCATTAATAGCTGTGTCGAGCAACTGTCTGCGAAGATCGATATCCTAAATGAGACGGTTCAAAGTTTTAATTCACGTATGGATAGTTTGGAGAATCGGGTCTCAGCGATCGAAACCCGCCTCGAACTAAAATGCACCACGGAGAAAGCTGATCTAGCCGAAACCATTCAACAACTCAAAGCCGAACTAAACGAGCGCGACCAAGACCTGTTGCTGAACGATTTGGAAATCACAGGGCTACCTGAATCGAACGGTGAAAATCCGATGCAGCTGTTGGCCCTCGTGGGCAGCAAGCTAGGAGTGGGTATTGAGGAGCGTGACGTTGTGTGCGTGATGCGCGTCGGAGCACGGTACGCGGCCAACGGCGCGGCGAGGGAGCGCGCGCTGGTGGTGCGCCTGGTGCGGCGCGGGCTGCGCGCCGAACTGTTGCGCGCGGCGCGCTTGCGCCGCGGCGCCGACACCCAGGGCTTCTGCCCGCCCGGCATCGACGGCGTCGCGCAACGCTTCTATATCAACGAGCGACTTACCCGGTTAAACCGTCAGCTGTTCTTCCAAGTTCGGCAGGAGGCCCGTCGACTGCAGTGGCCACGTCCATGGACTAGAGACGGCGGAATCTATGTGCGTCGTGACCCCGAGACGTCGCCCCGGCGAATCCGCACAGAAGCGGATATAGCTAAGTTTTTTGTATAGGGCCCTGCTGGTTGTGCGATGAGCTCATTCAAACAGGCGTTATTATAATTATTGTCTATGTTTTTATTTTAATTACTGAAATACTTATTTGTTCAGTAGGGTTATATAATCTATGTTACGAGAGAAGTTATCTATCAACTCCTTTCTTGTTGTGGACAGGGTACTGTGGGAAATCCTATTTATATGTTTTTCTTAATGTACGTTACCATAATGCCCTTAAGTTGCACAGCTGTAACATCAAATTAAAATTATGGCATGTGTCTTGTTGGACACAAAAACGAATTACTATTTATTTATATGAAAATTATTTATTATTGTCTAATATTGATTTACATTACACTTATAAGTATTACAATTATACCTTTATGTTCAAAAACGACTACTTTTTCTCACACCTTGACCCAATTGAGAGGAGCAATTGTGTTTTGGCTACATACTCATACTCACATACTTACGATTACGACTTACAACTTACCATTACTGACTGGCGACATGCGACATGTCTGAGTTTTTACTTGCTGAACTGTAAGTATTGCGAAATACTTTTTTCATATGTCCTGCAGTTCATCAAGACTAAGAACTTGTCTCTGGGCTTACTGAATCCAGGTTCCCTAGGCACGCGGCACAATGAGTTTATTGTGGCAATGGAGCGCCATGCAGTAGATATAATGGCAATTAACGAGACTTGGTTGCAGCTCGGACAGGAGGCGCGCGCGCCCGCGCTTAGTGACTATCGTTTGCGCCATGAGCCGCGCGCTACCGACGGGCTGCGTGCGCGCGGTGGAGGAGTAGGGTTCTATATCAGGCGCGGTATCAGCGTGCGGCGCCTGGACTACCCGGCCGCTCCGCTTGTTGAACAGATGTGGCTCAGTCTCAATATTAACGGTCTAAGACTAGCTGTTGGCACTGCGTATCGCCCACCATGGTTCAACATCGATACTTTTCTAGATGCACTGAGTGATTCTTTAGTCTCGTTTGGGATGTTCGATCACGTCGTACTACTAGGGGATTTTAATATTAACCTATTGAATAGACAAGAACCGAACGCTAAAAAGCTGCTTGATTTTTTGGACTACATGAAATTAACACAGTATGTTGAACAATCGACCCACTTCACAGAACATAGTGAAACCCTAATCGATCTGGTCTGTTGCAATGCTTTTGTCTCGAATATTACTGTTGAATATATACCTGACTTGAGTAGTCACGCTTTTATTACTTGTCAACTGAGTATAAAAAAAACGAATCCACCTCCTAAATGGATAATGTACAGACCTATAAAATATATCAATCTTGACGATTTTAACAACAATGTCAATTCTCTTGACTGGGACGGCCTGTCATCAGACAGTGTTGATGACATGGTCGCGTTTTTTAACTCCTACGTATTAAATCTTCTTGATACATATGCTCCTATTAAGACGGTGTACATAAAAAAAACTTCCTACCCTTGGATTACATCTAACATTAAGGTGATGATGAAACTACGCGACGCTGCGCATTCAAGAAGTCGTCGAACGAAATTGGACAGTCACAAACAATACTACAAACAACTTAAAACCTTAGTCAATGTGGCTTTGATTCATGAACAGTCGGCGTACTTTCAACACCATATTAATAATAATATAAAAAAACCTAGGCTGCTTTGGAAAAATATTAAAAATACCGTAAATGACTTTAAAAGTAGGGACTTTGAATTACCTCCTCATCTCTCTGACCCCGACTGTATAAACTCGCATTTTCTTGAGATTCCCGGCAATAATAACTTAACTCTTTCTTCTTTAACCTACTATGAGTTTAATAGACATAGTTCTGCAGTCTTCAATTTAGAACCTGTAAGTGAATTCACTATTGCTAATATTATTAAGTCAATATCGACAAACGCGCGAGGCGTGGATGATATTTCGTTGGATATGGTATTGCTAACGCTTCCACGTACATTAGCGACGATAACGCGTATAGTTAATAAGTCCATAGAAACTGGCGTCTTTCCCGAACTATGGAAAACTGCGATAGTTAGGCCAATTCCTAAAAAAAAACACCCGGAGAATCACAAAGACTTGAGGGCCATTAGCATTTTACCTTTCTTATCTAAAATTCTCGAAAGGACCGTATGCTTGCAACTAACGCAGTACTTAGAAAATAATAATATCTTGCCATTAAGACAATCCGGTTTTAGAAAAGGGCATAGCACCACTACAACTCTTCTAGATGTAGTGGATGACATACTGGCTTCACAGGATGCTGGAAACGGTACGATTCTAGTACTTCTGGATTTTTCTCGCGCATTTGATGCTATTAATACCACTATTCTTTTGTCAAAATTATCTTTTTATGGTTTTAGTCTTTCTACAATAAAATGGTTCGAAACCTATCTGACGAACCGTTCCCAACTGGTCGAAGTGCGCAGTACGTGCGGGTTAACAAAGTCATCTACGATTCGCCCACTCACTAGAGGGGTCCCTCAGGGATCAATTCTGGGGCCGGTGCTTTACTCGTTGTATAGCGCCGATGTGGTGGATAAAATTAGCCACTGCAGGTATCATATATACGCTGACGATATTCAATTATATATTTCATTTAAGCCCAATGAGATGCACTTGGCTCTGAATAGGTTGAATGAGGATTTGCAACGCATCGCAGCTTGGTCAGAAAATAACTGCTTGGCCCTAAATTCGTCCAAATCTAAGTTTCTTGTACTAGGCACAAAGAAACAGGTAAATCATATAATTAATTCAAATCCTCGCGTCCATATTCTCGGTAATGACCTGGAGCGTGTCTCGGAATGCCGTAACTTGGGGCTTATCATGGACAGCTCGTTACATTTTGAGACTCACATTTCTCAGATTGCACAAAACTGTTTTTACAGATTAAAAGTTCTGTACAGAGTACGAAACTTTCTAAGTGTAAATGTGCGTATTATGTTATGTGATTCGCTCATTTTGTCTAAGCTCAACTATGTGGATTCCGTATATGGGGACTGTTTACTAGCACGTACAAAAAAAGTTATCCAGCGTGTCCAGAATGCTTGCGTACGTTTTTGTTTTCCCGTACCTCCACGGTCACATATTACTCCTTACCTTAATAGCCATAAACTATTAAATATGCAAGCGCGACGTACTTTGCATTTTGCCACTGTTCTTTTTGGGATTGTTAGGCACAGAAAGCCAGTTTATTTATATGACAAACTGATAATCTCCCAACGTCAACGAATTTTCTCAAGACTCATATGCCCGAGGCACAGTACTGCTGCATTTCGTGGCAGCTTTCGCTATGCCGCCACGAAATGTTGGAATAATCTTCCACCGCCTACAAAACGCTCAAATTCGGTAAGCAGCTTTAAATATAAGCTAAAACTACTTCTTCTTCAAGGTACTGTAGCAAGTGGGCAATAAACATCTAATTGTCAATTTTATTGGCTTAATTCTATTTTCATTCTGAATCCCATCCACAAACCTAGTTATATCTTCTAACTCATATATACTTCTATTATTATTATAACTCACAAATTGCTATTTTTATTATTATTATGTACTATTTATTATTATCAACTTATTTCTTTCTATTAAACCACAGTACGCTGTCCCGAACAACTCGCTCTGGCTCCACAGAAAACCAGCGTTGTTGGCACTATCATGCTAGCAGCATTGCTGAGTGGAGACCATTTCGGCTTTATATCTTTCATTATGTTGTTGTGTTGTTGTGTTGATGTTTTCGCCGAATAAATGTTTTTCTATTTCTATTCTATTCTATACTTTATCGTTTTTAGTAAAGAAATGAGATTAAATTTAGAACAGCTGTCTAAACTCAAGTGGGTCTCTATTCTAGTATCCATAGATATTAAAACAGTTATTGATACGAAACGTCAATTCAGTATGTTTTTTTTAATATAAACTAAACAATATTTGATCTCGAGTGACGTGAGAATAAAGACTTCATCCGTATGTCTATGATTTAAAAAAAAATGGTCTTGACGGAGGATCGAATCGGCGCCATGTTGGTGTTTTGCTGAACGAAAGTAGAATGTTTTGTTGAATTGAATAGAAAAAGTTGTTTGTAATTTACATTTTAGTTGAAAATATGAATAGTAAGTAGTCTTCTCGGAGTGTGTCTGATGTGAAAATGCGCCGGATATCGGAAATATGCAGCCACGATTGCAACAAATAACTTATTGCCAGAAAATATTGTTTCTGAACCCATCATGGAGGATTTATAATATGTGTGTAGATAAAGTTACATATGCAACTCTGCATAATTTGGCCTTAAAACACACGTGCGATCTTATTATGAAACTCGCCTATCGGCTCGTTTCATGAAAACCGCACTAGTGTTTTAAGGCCTATCATTATGCAACCGTTGCATAAACTACTAATATTTCTGTGGGACGTTAGCTTAACCCGCAATAGTACGCTATAGAACAGGTTATGTAAAAATAAATCGTCGAATTGAGAACCTCCTCCTTCGGATTTTTTGAAGTCGGTTAAAAAATATACATGTTTACTTCTAAGTCACGTGACTTTAAACACCGTCACGACGTTCTCTATAATAATGATATTTTATTTATTTATTTATTATTACAAAATTAACATTTACAGTCAAGCCTTACATGTTAATTAAATGTGACGTTGCATAGGTCGGTTGCGTTCCGAATCACGCTGCACCTTAATCGTTGTGATGACCGTGAGTGTTATTCGGACCGCACCCGCTTTTTTTGACGTGTACGACCGGTTTTAGTAAGATGTCACTCGCGACAGCTGACAACATTGAAATATAGTAAGGAACTGCTCAAAGCAATTGTCACGATGCTTACTGCTGTCAGAACGCGAATCTGACACCATCGCCCGGTCAGTCGCATGGCAACCACGGTCCTTAACACCCGTTTAACTCACATATATAACTAAAAAATGCCCTCATGCATCGTCAAAAGCTGCAAAAAACATTTCTCGAAAGTAAAAAAAGGGTATGGGTTTTCGTTTGTAAGTTATTGTTGTCAATGTAAGAAATTCAACAATAGATGGCTTTGCAAAATCCAAGGTGACTGACAGGCCTCTAGATTTTCCATCCACGATGGCACTATTATCACCTCATTTACATGCAGCGACTGCCACTGCTGCTCGCGCTGCCAGAAAGAATTCCCGCATACTGCTATCGAATGCAGTGGGTGTTTACATGCTGCTGCCTGACTCACTGCGCGCCGCAACGCGAGTAGCAGCGGCAAGAGCAGGAGAAGTGACGCATTTACATACTCGCGCTGCCCACTTCCACGCCCACCTCCCTGATCACTTCAGCTGCATGGGCAACGCGAGTAGCAGCGGCAGGAGCAGGAAAAGTGACCCATTTACATACTCGCGCTGCCCACTTCCATGCCCACTTCCCTGCTCACTTCGGCTGCATGGGCACCGCGAGTAGCAGCGGCAGGACCAGGAGAAGTGACCGATTTACATACTCGCGCTGCGCACTTCCATGCCCACTTCCCTGCTCACTTCGGCTGCATGGGCACCGCGAGTAGCAGCGGCAGGAGCAGAAGAAGTGACCCATTTACATACTCGCGCTGCCCACTTCCATGTCCACTTCCCTGCTCACTTTGGCTTCATGTAGATGAGGCATACAAATATTATAATACTCTGTGTTTTACTGCCTTGAGTGGTAAACCACTTGACTTGACATCATGTTCTTAAACTTTTTACTACATTCGTTTGAGCGTAGTTAGTCATAGGAGTGATATCTATTTTCGTCCGCTCCCGGGGTGGCGGACGGACAGACGGACGGACAATAAATCAGGAGATACCGCCCCCGGACAAAGAGATAGGCGTTAAGGGGAAGATCCCATATTGGTGGGAACCGTAATATTATTGAGAATTGTGATAGAAGCAGAACCTTGCATTTTTAGGACACTTATAGAAACTGTACATATTTTATACGACACTTATAGAAAGATGTGCATATTTTATATGAAACATAGAAAAATGTACAAATTTTACTTATATGCCACTTATAGAAAGATGTACATATTTAAAACTTTCATGAGACATTATTAACACTAAATTCGGCTTTACTCACTCAGTGCGCGGAATGCTTTGACCGCGACCGCACTCAACCCCTGAAGAAGGACTCCATACGAGGCCGAAACATGTCAGACTATTTCTGACGATAATTCGTAAGTAAAGCCGAGTTTATTTCTAGTGTTACTCTCTAGTATGTGTCTCTACTATGTATTTCTAGTGACACTTATAGAAACTGTACATATTTTATACGACACTTATAGAAAGATGTACATATTTTATATGACACTTATAGAAAGATGTACATATTTTATATGAAACTTGTAGAAAGATGTACATATTGATGATGCCCGGATTCACATGGTTATATATTCAAGACTTACTCAATACTTGATACTCAATTTTTTATTGATTTTCCACAATGTATGTTACAGATGGTAACTTAAACTATAATTATGTATATATGTTATACATCCAAAAAAAATCAAAAAGTTCTCTGAATGATTTATAACCGCATTTTTGTTGATTATTTTTACAAGTTACTAGCTTCTGCCCGCGACTTCACGTGGAATTTCCCTATTTTTTTTTTATTTATAAACCATCCCTGTATTAAATCGAGCAAAATTATTGGATTTCAGAAGAACTGTATGATTGCTAATAATTTTATATATTTTTTCTTTTTTTTAATACTTATTAAATATACAAAAAATATGTTGTTTTTTTTTAAATTAAATAACTGACTGCCAAATTCAAATAAGATGAGATGTTAAAAAAATCTAAAAAATCCTTAATTTTTTTATTTTTTATGATTTTTATCAACCCTGATTTTTATAAACATATTTCCATTTCGCTTTCTGGTTTCAGCTATTGAACCGTCAAGAGACGTATTCCCCTTAAGACCCCGATGTAGACATTCCGGGCGCGGAATGCTGCGACGGCCGCTTAAGGCCCTAATGACCTGCTTGTCCCCGACACATGTAGCGACGCCATTGTTGTTATATTTGCTTAGCTGTGACAACCCTATTTTGTTAAGTTACCTTTCTGACAACCCTGATTGGTGGCGACTCTAGCTTAGCTTCGACAACGACAACCCTAGGTATATTTGTGCTTGCGTTCTATTTTCAGGATTGATTACTTTCTGAAACTCGTATGTCGTTATTGCGTTTCGAAATTGAACTTTATTATAACGTAACAGAGTGCTTTTTGCAAAATCGGGTTTGCGTAGAATAAGAGTTTAAGAAAATAATCAGTGAAAACGGGATTACGGATTGTTTTATTTTAATATGCCTGTAATCTGACATTAGAAACGCTGTATATACATACTGTTAAATCACATATCTCTATATATATATAATTCTCAATAAAACTGTTCAAAAAACTTATCAAAACTCTTTCCATTTATTCTTATCCCAAAAGCCATAAAAACAAAAAAATCTTTTGAGCATTACAACGGTCTGCCGAATTATTCTAACTATTTTGAATATGTTTACAGATTCGATATTCAAAAAACCCAATCCCTTTTCTTTTGTTATGAACTTATGAGTCACTTTTTCCTGGCCGTAAACATCCAGGCCACTTGACAAAATTAAAAATAAACAGCCTATTGAATTTCACTTCATTTTAAACCATATCTCCGGGTATTAAAGTCGGAATTGCCATGTTCTTATTGGAACTTACGACATTTACAGTTAGGCGTTATTTTTTTCTGGATCCGTACCGTTCAAAATGTAATAGTCTATTGTTTTAAAAAAATCGTTTGAATATTTGCCCGTTATACTATTGTATAATTTTACAAAAACACTGCAATAAAAGTTTTAGGGTTTTCGAAGGGTTCTTTTTTGTAACTGTTAGTTTAAGGCATTTAAGTAATAAACTAATTTAAACAACTGTTAAGCAATGTTTTAACTGTCATTGTGTCTGTAGCGGGTTCAATTCTCGCTAGGGACAAATTGTGATGACCATGAATGTTTTCTGCGTTAGTGAACAAAATGTTTTTCTAATTCAAACATATTCACATTTTCAGATTTGGTTCAATTTTAACGAATTCACAGTTATTTTAAGATTTCTTTTAGATTTGTCAATTGGAAAACCATGTCCTTTTTATCGTTCATATGAATCTCAACGAATAATTATTTCGGAAATGCTAAATGATTACATTTTCTTACTCAATTACCCCTGCGCAAAGATCTCAAAAGAAGGATATGCCTAACAATACAATTTCGTGTAACAAGTGTCATAGCAAATGCCAGTGCCATGGCTTACCCACACTCTATTGCTGATGTCTTAGTTCTTACGACATACATACTAAAGTCTAATATTCCTTGATTCACACGCTATCATATCACGCGTGGTCGGTCACACTGCACGATGCGGGAGGGTCTTTTTTTAAATTATAAGTGTCACTTAAATGGGTGTCATTGTTATGCGACTGAACCTGCGATGGTGTCAGATTCGCGTTCTGACACCTCAAAAGTAAGCATCGCGAAAATTGCTTTGAGCAGTTCCTTTTTCCAGTCGTGAGAAGAAAGGTATGCTTAGATGGTTTGGACATTGGAGAGGATGAACGAAAGAAGACTAGCGAAGCAGATTTATAAGGCGAGTGTGCATGGTAGGGTTGGAAGGAAGACCTCGGCGAACGTACCAAAACCAGATCGAGGACGTTCTTAAGAAAGGCCACGTCAAGAGTACCCTAAACCGGCGAGCGTGCATGAAGACCTTAATGAGAGTAGACGAAGCGAAAGGTGTCAGGATCGTAGCAGATGGAAATCCGTGGTCTCTGCCTACTCCTTTGGGAAACAGGCTTGATATATATTATGTATGTTTATTTTTAAAATATGAAGATGTATTTGTAGGTACTAAAAAGTAGAATGCCCCATTTATAACAGTAGTTAGGAAGTAGGATACCAGTTTATATGTAATACGTTGTACGTCTGTCTGTGACCAAGTCGTAAACTTTATGGGATGTGGGCGCTTCCATCGAGAACCACATTGGCTGGTTGCGGTCGACGTTACCTACACGACTCCACTTAGCTTTGTTTCTGTCGATAACAACTCCTTTTTGACATAAGCGATATCGCAAATGAGCGCGTTTCGGGTGAAGATTTTATTTTTTATTTTTTACTAGCTGTGACCGCGACTTCGTCCGCATGAAATAGTTTCTTTGTAATTTTTTATTATTTAGGCTAATTATTTTACAAATAAGAGACATACGTATAAATACTTTAATGAGCTATTTTCAGTGTTTCACTGCAAAGAGCTTATTAAATTATTTAAGTATATTGCTCCTCTGCTGCACTGGGAGTGAAGAAATAGCATAGAATGCGTGCAGATGCTTATCATCCTGGCATGTCGTAAAAGTCGACTAAGGGACGGGTCCTCTCCAACATGGTGGACTATCTGTATGGGCGATGGGCTGTCACCATACGGTTCATCATACCATCTTAGGACTAATAAATCGAACGTGGCCACAAGTAGTCTTGTGGCTCTGCCCACCCCATTAGGGATTTCGAGCGTGATAATAATGTAAGGATATATGTACATAAGGCATAAGGTATTAATATGAGTTCTCCGTAAATGTTACATCAGAATAGCTCTAATATTTTGTCTCTTGTCGCAAACTTATAAAACATTCACATAAAACTTACATATTTCCATACAAACTTTCATCCCCTATTCCTTATTGTTATTTTGCACCCTTGAGGGTAAAACTTTTACAAACTTTGAATGTCATATTTATGGCGTTTCTAATGTATGGGCAAAAAACTTTTCCCAAAGTATCATATCCCATTTGGCAAAAAATCATTAGTCAAAACAGCTTATCGCAATGTAACAGTTAGCAAAATTATTTTTTGACACATAAGTACTTACGTAAGCGACACAAGTTAACCCTAACCTAACCTACCAATGAGCAAGTAAAATGATGCCAAATGATAATTTGAGCAAATGAATAAAATGCGAAATATAAATGTGCAAAAATTCGTTCGGGAAACGAAACTACTGCCATAAGTTTTTTGCGAAGTGAAATTTATTGTGTCAGCGTTTTTCCTGAAACTTTATTTTTTATTTTTGGTGCTTACGCCCGCCACACAAATCATGCCTACGCTATGTTTCTTTCATGTGTGGGAATAAGGGCGTAGTTTGCATGCAGGGCGTTAAGCCTCGGCTACACGGTACAACTGCCCGACAGAGGTCGTTACTACACAGTCACATTGGGCATTGGAAAATCGGTCGGCTCCCAATGACCTTGATCTGGACGCCAATCGCCAGCCGCGAACCAAACGCGACTTCAATCGACCTGACACTTGTGTCGGGCTGTCGTCCTGACCGTGTAGCAGGGCCTTAAATATGAAACGGACTCAATGTATTCATGCCCTAAAATAAAGGCGATAAACACCGAGTGATATAATTGAAATCTGTTTCCATGGAAACATAAATAATCTTGAGATGCGCGTGCGACGAATAAAGGTGCGACTTTTAAACCGGCATAATTGGTATGAAGGTGAATCTGAAATATATTTTTGATTCGGACCGCTAATATCTTCGTTATCGGTCAAGTGAGACTGGTTTAAAATTTAAAAATAATAAATTAGTTTAATTAACTCTACTAGTGATCTCTAGTGACCGCTTCTTTAAATGCTTTGTGGACTCTTGTACTTTTTTGTGCGTTATTTACTGACAAAAGCGTGGTATTTCTTTTTCAATTTTTGTCAACTATTGTTACCTATTATTATATAATAAAAAAGGAAAAACTCTTTTGTGAAATACATATATTGATCTAATTTATTCCCAAACTATGTTCCCTTGTGCTAAGGGTAATAGACAACGATACGAAAATGTATGTATCTAGATCAATAACATTATAGATGTACAAATATTCTTTGTCATCACATCACACAAAGTTTCCCCCTGACTTAGGTTTATTACTCGACTTCGGCGAAGCAAAAAGAAGGGTTATGACTTTAACGTATGTATATATATGTATGTATTTAAGTATGTTTGTATGTTCATCTGATCCCTCATAATTTGATAAAGCGAGCTTTGACGTCCACTGCTAATAGGCTATATGAGGTCACATTACTAACACTTAATTTCTAAGTATAGTCATGTATTACTAACGATTATATGGACTTAGTCCGAAATAAATCATCATTATCATTAAATTGAATATAGCGCCCTTTAGAAGACATAAAGTCATGAACTAAACCATTTTTTTAATGATGACGTGTTGCCTTTATAAAATATATATACAACGTGTATCAAAAACTGTGCACGAACCCGAAACCCATTGATATACTCATGAAACTGAACAATTTCCCCCAAGGAGCATAAGTTGAAAAGTGAAGATTTTTATTCATCTTTCTGTAGTAAGTCTATCATCTGATCGCATATTTTGTATGCGATTGGGATTTTTTCACTTTTCAACCCATGTTCCTTGGGGAAAGTTGTTCAGTTTCATGAGTATGTCACTGGGTTTCGGGTTCGTCTACAGTTTTTGTTACATGTTATATTGTAAGGTGCTTCATACTTTTTAGAGCGAAATTTGTCAAGAGTCGGGTTTTAGTTTTTGAACTTATTACCTATTTTTAATCTCTCTTTTATTCATTGAACGTTGCATAAGGACCACGCAGAACGAATTATTTATTTGTTTGCTTAACCTGTACCCAAACAGCGGGCACAAATTGTCGCTTAAACTCGTTAAAATATGCTTTAGTGGGAGGTCAACGGGTTGAATTATGTGCCAATTAATATATACAAAATACACGGGTTCACTTTGAAGACGAAATGCATAAACAATATATGTATATGTATTTGACGACGCGGTTACGAGTAAACTAAACTACTTAGTGGTAGTGACCCTGCCTCTGAAGCTAGCGGTCCCGGGTTCGATCCCCGATAAGGCCAAATAATTCGCACGTTTAAAAATAAAAGGAATTAAGTCCAAATGAAATTCACTTTTGTTTTAAACTTTACTCAACCGCGTTAGAATTGAATTTGGAATGGATTTGTATTTCACATTATTTCTTTTTAATTGTAAGCGAGCGAATTGTGTGATAAGCACGAACTTTCGTCCCTAAGTTTTGGATGTTTCTCATGTATTTAAATATTTATTTATCAGTATAAGTATGTTTATATACAAGTAAAAGGGACCGAGCGATAGTTTTCTATTACGAGAACGGTTTGCATAAACTCATGGTAATGTTACTGGGTCGACAGGCTATAAGTATACCATAATGTTGTATAATAATTTGGTTTCAAGTGTATTTGATCTTATATATTGACGTGCAAAAAAACGTACACATCCAGTAAATTTTAAAGTTTGATAAAACTTCGTTTTGGATCCTTAATGGCCAAAAAAAATCGATAAAGTGATCAATTAATGTTGTGCGGTGCGCGCGCGCGTCGCCATACATCACGGCGCGGCGCCGAGTATTTGGGCACTCCGGGGACGTACAGAAAAAAATCATTTTTGTAAGTTACAAGCTCTTTCCCGCGACTTCGTCCGCGTGTAATTCGTCTACACATACAAACATCATATTATCACGCCTGTTTCCCAACGGGGTAGGCAGAGACCACGGATTTCCACCATTAATTCTGACACACCTATCGCTTCGTCTACTCTCATTAAGTTCTTCATGCACGCTCGCCGGTTTAGGGTGCTCTTGACGTGGCCTTTCTTAAGAACGTCCCCGATCTGGTCTTGGTACGTTCGCCGAGGTCTTCCCCTTCCAACCCTACCATGCACACTCCTTATAAATCTGCTTCGTTAGTCTTTTGGTTCATCCGCTCCACATGTCCCAACCATCTAAGTATACCTTTCTCTATTGTCACGACTACATCTTCCACACCACATCGTTCTCTTATCACTCTATTCCTTATCCTGAAACACCACACATACTTCTTAAAGCTCGCATCTCCACTGCATTGAGTCTACTTTCATGTTTCTTCTGCCATACCCAACATTCATTCAGACGGTCACTCCTTAGCTCAACAAAAATATCAGGTATATCCACAGAACACAGAAAGAGGTTAGAGAGGCCGTCTGCCATAATTCGTACCGAAACCGCTGTCGCCGACGCATCCCCGCTCGACGTTACAACTACTAGCGCAAACGAAATAACTACGAGAATACGCACACACCCACAATAACCAAAGTCCGCTTGTGATTCGTGCGTTCGAATAGCCAGCCGTTGCCCCGCCCATACCCCACTACATTGACAAAAGCAATTTATTTTACATTTACACTAGGCCTCGAGCATATCGATAATAGTTATCGATGAAGTATTGCGCCCTCTATGCCGCGTTTTGAAGTGTATACTACTATTTCGTAGTTAATCAGGCGCTGTGTAAGGCGGGTTGCGTGCTGTGTCCGGCAGGTCGCGCTGTGTCCGGCGGGTTGCGCGCTGTGTCCGGCGGGTCGCGGTCGGTCCGGCGGGTTACGCGGTTTTTTGTCTAATTTTTATTTCTTTATATGCAGCCAGGATTGCAACAAATAACTTGTTGTCTGAAAATATTGTTTCTGAACACATCATGGAGGATTTATAATATGTGTGTAGATAAAGTTAAGTATGCAACTGTACATAATTTGGCCTTAAAACACTCGTGCGATGTTATTATGAAAATCGCCTATCGGCTCGTCTCATAAACCGGCACTCGTATTTTAATGCCTATCATTATGCAACCGTTGCATACATAAACTACTATAAATATGCGCAAATACAAAAAAAAAGTTTAAGTTTAAGTTTCAAAATTACACGAAACTTAATCATTATATTGTTATTTATTATTATATTGTATTTACATATAAAGTGTGTAATATACTTTTTATGTAAATTATATATAGTTATAAAAACACACAAGCTATTATAATATGAAGTTTAGACATTATACATCAAGCCCGCCACTTTAAGGTAAATTGTTTTTTTATTATTAGGAACAACATTGATAAAAAATACAGAACTTAACTTAAATGATAAATAAAATCAAAAGACTTATTATAATAGGGTATAACAGGACCAAATGTACTTAAGCTGAACTCAGAGGAATTAACAAATTACTTTGTAAACCAGGCTTAAGGTGTATTATGGTCGCAGCTCTGTACGTGCATTAAAAGTATATTTTTAAAACACTCTTATCATTAATTATCGCTTTTTTGGTCCATTCATCAATGCAGAAAAATAAATAACATATCGAACACATTGTTTATCTATAGTCGATAACACTAACTTTGGCCACATCACTAGTCTCATTACTTCGTCACGTAGGCAGTTTTTGGGAAACCATTAAATAACTTAGTTTTTAGACTTACCTGTGAAAATAAATTCCATCTTTTGACACATTTGATACTTGGCTTCTGGCCTTGCATGTAATTATTGCGCAAGACGACATTTTCAATGAATTAAACCGGATTTTACCGCAGCTCGACACTGTGACGCAGCGCGCTCGCGATTGACGGCGCTAACAGCGAGTCATGTTTGAAATAGGCTCATTTGCTCAACTGCGCGGCGCGCGTGCCCCGCCCACATCGCCTTTCTAACCTCTTTCTGTGTTCTGTGGGTATATCCCACGAGTTCCATAGTTCTAGTTCCATATGGAGCAATCGGTATATATGTAAATGTCAAATTATTGATCCTAATAGTTCCACATGGAACTACATACTGACGACGCGGATAGCCTAGTTGGTAGTGACCCTGCCTTCGACGCAAGCATCCCGGGTTCGATCCCCGGTAAGGGCAAATATTTGTGTGATGAGCACGAATGTTTGTTCCTGAGTCTTGGACGTTTCCTATGTATTTAAGTATTTATTTCTCTATATAAGTATGTATATCGTCGTCTAGTACTCATAACACAAGCCTTTAGAGCTTACTTTGGGACTAGATCGATTTGTGTAAAGATTGTCCCCTGATTTATTATTTATTATTATTATATTATTATACTAAGTTTTATACCTGATTTTGGCTTGAGACTATGATTTTGGCAAAAAAACACGAGTTCTATAAAGCTTAAAGTTAATGAATGTTGGGTTGGTGCCGTGCTGACCCCGGCCGCATTTTATTAGTGTAAAACACATCTGTTACCAATTCTTATCCCACCGATGCGTAATGCGTAAGAACGGGATGCGAATCTCACTCGCGAGTCGCTACAATATCACTTAGTTTAATGGGTAATTAACATTGTATAACTGCTATTATTATTATCATTGAAAAAGTGTTGCTATTTGCATCTAATGTAATTTTATTCAATTAATATTCTAAATCCATTACTATAGCTACTTACATATCAAAATTTGCACGTCATCATATGACAAAACACGTGAAACCGATTGTACTACTTAATACCTTATTTGTACCGTGTGTTACGCGAATAAAAATTCTGATTCTGATTAGAAGTTCCCGAATAGACGCCCAGAAATAGAATAAAAACAAATAAAAAGCCATCAGAAATAAACGAAATCAATGTCAGTTATTAAATTTAACGTGTTTTATTTTTATTCAAATATAAAACTTCGCGTAAAATAATTTCGTGCGCGCTCGAATACCTATTCCCTACTGACGTAATACAGCGCGTATTGAATTTCAAAGGGCCCGCGCACTTACAATTCGTAACAAGTTGAATCTTGACGAAGACCGCAACCTAACACGAGTTTAGAGACAGCACGTATGCGGCCGGATATCCGGCTATCCGGCCAACGGCGATGCCGGATATCCGGTATCCGGCCAAACCGCTATCCGCGCATCTCTACTTATTATACCTACTGTCCTACGGTACTAATCAATACATATAAAACAGTACCGTGACTCACTTATAGACAACGCACAGCCTAAATGGGTGGTCCGAGAGGTTTGAAATTTGGAGGAGACATTCCTCGAGTACCCTAGAGGAGCACTAAGAAGGGATTTTTTGAAATTCCATCCCTAAAGGGGTGAAATTGGGTGATAAAGCTTGTATGGAAAATACCGCGGGCAAAGCTGTGGCGGGTACACTAGTAATATTATAAATGTGATATGTGAAGGTAACTGTATGTTTCTTCCTCAATCACGCGCAAACGGCTTAACGGATTTGGATGAAATTTTGCAGACAGATCATATCTTGGAGTAAAAGATAGGATACTTTAGTAATCTTTTAAATAAGATCGTTGGTATAATGTTACTACATTTTGAATACACTAAATTAACTTTTGACTACGACTTTGACGGCGCGGATTGCTTTTATCGTAATTCCATCGGGAACTATGCTTTTCCGGGATAAGAAGCAGCTAATTATGTACAGCTCTATCAAAAAAACTAGGTCTTAAACGGCCTTATTCAAGTAGCTTCACTTGAAATGTGATTTCAGTGAGAAATTCTGATGCCATAAATCATCTTGATGGCAAATCGATTTGGTATTTTATCTGTAATAAATAAATAAACAAGTAAATCTCCCTTTATGTTACACGGAATCCTAATTCAGGCCGCTAGATAAGATCTTATGAAAAAAAACCTTATTGCTCCAAGGCGTTTAAAAACATTAATTCAATTGCGTTCACAAACAGCGCGTTCAGAAATACCTCTAAAGGATTTCGAATTTCGAACATCTAAATACATGCACAAAACGAATGGCTCACATTTGTCTCCCTGCGTGCGACGCGGCTTCATTTTGAAAAAAGAACACATTTTTAACTTCAAAATAATAAAAAACGCGCCTGTTTTGTTTCTCTTGCGTTCAGATAAAACGATCGGTATCTTCCTTCCCTTCCCAACTTATACAGGTAGAGAGAGAGAAAGGCATTGGTTTGTTTTTTTCTCACCGGCCAGTTATGAGAGCTGTCTTTGCGAGCGATCATAAAGAATTTAAAAATGATATTACTAAGATGTTCGACTTTTTGGATGTTTACTTTGATGCCTTGGTCCTTTTTTTGTAGGGTTTAAGAAATTTCTTTGACATCCGGGTGTCCTGTATGATAAAAATCTATTTTTATTTAATAAAAAAATCTGTTTGATATTATCTTGAATGTTTAAGATGACGTATGGGCGCTGGGACAAATTTTATTTGGATATACATTCGTTTTAAGTTTTGAACAAAGTTTATGCCGCGGCGTGACGCGTGGGAAGTTTTGTTTACGTCCAAAAATGTCTAATAGTTAAATAGAGATATGTACAGGGTCATTCCTGGCCAGAATATAGGACTTTTATTAGGTTCTGTGGAAAATGTCCTGCGTTTCTTTCCAGCACAGTTCACTACCAAAGGTCATGCGTTCGATTCTCGTTAAAATCAAAATCAAATATTTTTATTCAATTTAGGCTTTTACAACCTCTTGGGAAGGGCAAGGAATGAATTAACGCATGACTTCCGAAAATAACTTCTACTGAGAAGAGCCGGCAAGAAACTCGGCACTGTATCATCTTTTCAATGATATATACAATTTATATAAAAAAATTGACATAATACACATAAAAAACTTCGAATATTTGTTTTATTGACTTCATCGTGACTTCGTCAAATTCGGTTCTTGAGCATTTTTTAATAAATATTTTTGGCTGCTTGTTATTTCATTTTAGACTATGTAAAAATACCTATATTCGTGATGAATTTTTCACTTTTTCAAGGAAAAAGCACTAATAATATCATTTTTAAATCTGCCGCTAAAACGCTATCTTACTGTCACCTGTCGTGTGTGACGACACCATAGTAAAACCAGTCGTAAACATCAATAAAAGCATAGTCTGTATGCGGGTGCGGTCCGAATAACATTTACGGTGATCGCAACGATTAAGGCGGGCAGCGTGATTCGGAACGCAACCGACCTATGCAACGTCATACGTCGTGACTGGTGTTTAAAGTCACGTAATAATAATAATAATAATAAATCAGGGGACAATCTTTACACAAATCAATCTAGTCCCAAAGTAAGCTCTAAAGGCTTGTGTTATGGGTACTAGACGACCATATACATACTTATATAGTTAAATAAATACTTAAATACATAGAAAATATCCAAGACTCAGGAACAAACATTCGTGCTCATCACACAAATATTTGCCCTGACTGGGATTCGAACCCGGGACCGCTGGCTTCGGAAGCAGAGTCACTACCAACTAGGCCAAACGTGTCGTCAAAACCCTCACGTCAAACGTGACTCAGAAGTAAATTTTTTTTTTAAGTTATTACAATCTAAATTATCTTGATGTATTTTTACATAAATCCTGTTCTACTTATAACGGACTACTCGCATTGGGGGTTAAGCTATCGTTCCACAGGAATATATAAATATTTGTTAGTACAGTCAAGTAGCTAATTAAATATGTCACAGTTAAGAAAAACTGCACGACGTGTGTATAAAATCGGGTTATCGCTTGGCGCACTAAAATTTAAGATTTTTACATAGCATTATTAGTAAGTAAATAATAATAATAATTCACGGAATGTTTGGTAATATCGGATATACCTATATCACATTTTTAAATATATCATGATATAAAATAAATATCGGATATTATTGAACCCTGTCTATATTATAACATATTTATATGTGTCTTGGGGCTTGGTTTGTATGACACGATTAGAACAAATTCCCATTTCGGATTACGAGAACTAGTTCACAACTGATCGCCAACATTTGATCCAAACATACTAAATGCTCCGTTTCAGATAGGACTCACACTCAGGATCACTGACATGTCCTATTTTTTCATTTCACGCATGAAACGCTCCAATGTATAAAAATGTTAACAGGTATGTTCAACAAATTACATTTGTTATTATATTTATACTTATAAAATCACATTAAACAAACAACTTAACTAGTAAAATTAAAAATTATTAATTTAAATAAATCAATTGTGCGCTGTGTGAAACGGAACGTTGTTGAAAGCTGAGCATTTACCATCGAACGAATGGATCTGTCATCTCAAATCGTTATGTTAATCATACAAAAATAGATTTATATTTCTATGGAAACTTTCGTCGATAATCTTTTATAACCGACTTGTTTGTTAGGCTAGCCACTGACCTACAATATAACTGTGCAATATCACTGGTTGCACAATTATATAGATCATCAGTAGTCGATATTGACAGTCAATATCATCTACTGACGATCAATGTAATTGTGCAACCAGTGATATTGCACAGTTATATTGTAGGTCAGTCAGTGGCTAGCCTTACACGTGTAGCCATGTAAGGCTAGCCTAGGGCTAGGCTATCTTAATATGTCAAGTACACGTCAAGTGTCACCTGTCAGCAATACATCACCTCTGTTCAGATCTATCTAGTCATTTTGCGACCTGGTCAACCTGAGATGAACCCGTTCAGAGCTTAACTACTAAAGTTAACTAAAAGAGAATAAAATGAATTATGTGAAATTAAATTAGATTACCTATATACCAAACATATTTTTCGCGCGTTGAAGTCTAATACAATGAACATAGTAAAAATATTGTATGATCTGAAAATTCACTATAGCACTTGTAGATTGAGGGTTTGTTGCAGCACAGACGGACATACATACACCGGTCGTAAGATTAATTATTTCGTATAGAGTACTCGTTCACATGGGCGTTCTAAACTACCCCTTTCATTGTTGATGTTCATAATTTTAATGTACCTCATGTGAAATAGCAATATTTTATCATGGGGAGTGTTCCGAAGAATTGTACGGGTTATTAGGTACCTACTGCCAAGTTCCACCATCGAACTACTCGCAACAAACTCACCTTCCACCCTCACCACCTTGATCGGTGGTAGTCAGCTACCGTACATTTTTTGCGGAATTTTTTGCCACGTACGGTAGGAATTTGGAACGAGCTTGCTGCAGCAACGTTCCCGGACTGATACAACCTAGGGATCTTCAAAAAACGAGCCTACTCCTTTCTCAAAGGGCCGGCAATGCATCCGTGATTCCCCTGGTGTTGCGGGTGTCCACGGGCGGCGGGATTGCTTCCCATCTCAGGTAACCCGCCTGCTCGTTTGACACCCTCTTAATATTAAAAAAAGCATTTTATTCTCATGTGTTAGAAAATTGTATATGGATAAGGAGTCCGAATTCTAATAAAAAAAAATCGATAGCGCGCCCCACCATTCCAACCCGTTAATTTCCCAATCCTCTTCCTATACGGGTACGGAAACCTAAAAAGGGAAAATGTGCTTTACGAATAAGTGCCCACTCTAATGGGGAACATGCATGAAAATCAAAATGAGGTTTAAATGACATATTATTAAAGTAAATGTAAACAAAAGCATATTAGAGAAAAACGCAGATCATTTTGACTATTCATTTTTATTTGATTAAGAGTCAAAATTTGTGAAAAATATATATATTGTTTGTAGTTCTGATTTAAATTTTTTGGACATCCTCATCAAAATGTCATGTTTTATTTCTACGATGTTGGTCTAAAAACAGTATTATCGGAATTAATTGCAGATTTCGTTTAAACGCCATACATTTTGTAGTCTAACGAATGCTGTGACGTCATAGTTGTTGTCCATTGTGTATGGAGTGTTTTTGCGAGTGGTATGAACAATGACTTTACAATACTTCATAACTCATAAAATAAACAACTTAAGTTTTGCGTACATATATCGGTTTCTAATACTCAGCACTTTCCAATACAAGATGAAAAAATAATGCATGTTTCCTATTTTTCTAATAAAATATAACACAGTATGTTTATATTTTGTTTTTATTTAGTCACGAATTCTCTTAAAAGGGCGCCGTTTAAGGTCTTTTGCATAGTACGCTAGGAATGCTCGGGCCGGCCCTGATGGGCCCTCAGCAAGGATTTATACACTTAGCATGCCTAGGGGTCCCCTATTGAGCAGCTCGGACGTAGGGCGCCAAGTAGGAGTACAGTATCAATCGGTTTAGTTCTACAGAACTTCGGAAAATTACGTATCACCTAAGATCTCAAAAGAAGGATATACCTTTCAGTACAATATCGTGTAACAAGTCTCATAGAAGATTCTCGACGCCTAATATTGCTTGATGCACACGCTATCATATCATTGTGCGCGGTCTGGTCGGTGGTGCTGCGGCCTCTCACCAGGGCAATTTTTTCAATTATAACAGTGTCACTTAAACGGGTGTCATGGATCGTGGTTGACATGCGACTGAACCTGCGATGGTGTCAGATTCGCGTTTTGACACCTCAAAAGTAAGCATCGCGAAAATTGCTTTGAGCAGTTTCTTACTATTATATTTCAATGGTTATCACTGACTGCTCCTCTCACACACACACTCACACTCCTCACTGACACTCCTCTGCTGCACTGGGAGTGAAGAAATAGCATAGAATGCGTGCAGATGCTTATCATCCTGGCATGTCGTAAAAGTCGACTAAGGGACGGGTCCTCTGCAACATGGTGGACTATCTGTATGGGCGATGGGCTGATCACCTGTCACCATACGGTTCATCATACCATCTTAGGACTAATTAATCGAACGTGGCCACAAGTAGTCTTGTGGCTCTGCCCACCCCATTAGGGATTTTGGGCGTGATAATATGTATGTATGTATCACTGACTGAGAAGCGTCGCAAGAAACTAAGTCAGCGGTGTCAGAGAAATCGATAAGTTCCATTGTATCTCTTATACTCTGCTAACGCCACGCTGTTGGCGCCGGCGCGCCATCGTAGCAGAGTGGCGCACCGCTTGCGCATGATAGCTGCGATACCATCTACCTGCGCCTGCGCAAACAACCCTGAGGCAATACAATGACGCGGTAGCCACATCAGCACCCTGAAGGCGTTATTGTATTGAACACGTACGTACGCTCGCTACGTCAACCAATACAATACAATACAAATACTCTTTATTCAACATCACATAAAACATATTGGAAAAGGCAAAGAAGTTACGAGGTAAACAATAGGCGATCTTATCGCTAAATAGCGATCTCTTCCAACCCTTCCAAAGAAGAGCATAAGAGAGACTTACAAAGGCAGTTGCAAACTATAGTTAACATTTAAATATAATTTTGTAGTGGAAGAGTCAAACAGTAATCCTCACTAGATGATTACTGTTCGAATGGGCCGACTCGACCGGGGTAGTACCACACTCTCACAGAATATCGGCGTAAAGTAATAGCTTGCTATTGCGTTTCGTACGGTGAGTGACGAGATCCGGAGGCCTAATCCCTCATCCCTATCCCATCCCCATTCCCCATCCTCCCTAGACTGGCAACGCATTGGCAGCACCTCTGGTGTTGCAGATGTCCATGGGCGGCGGTGACCACTTTCCATCAGGGCCGTCTGCCGGTTTGTCAGCCAATTGACATAAAAAAAGATACAAAACCATCAAGATACAGCACATTATAAATATACAGATATAGTACATTATGCATCTAGGGCCGTAAGAAGGGCATAACTAACGAGAATCTGTTAGAAGCCCGACGCCGAAGGCGAGGGCTTTTAATGACTCGAGTTTGTTATCCCCTTACTGCCCGTGATACTGATACACTAGTAGTTTATGCAACGGTTGAATAATCATAGGCCTTAAAACACTAGTGCGGTTTTCATGAAACGAGCCGATAGGCGAGTTTCATAATAAGATCGCACGTGTGTTTTAAGGCCAAATTATGCAGAGTTGCATACATAACTTTATCTACACACATATTATAAATCCTCCATGATGGGTTCAGAAACATTATTTTCTGGCAACAAGTTATTTGTTGCCATCGTGGCTGCATATTTCCGATATCCGGCGCATTTTCACATCACACACACTCCGAGAAGACTACTTACTATTCATATTTTCAACTAAAATGTAAATTACAAACAACTTTTTCTATTCAATTCAACAAAATTCTACTTTCGTCCAGCAAAACGTCAACATAATGGCGGCGAGACCATTTTTTTTTTAAATCATAGACAAACGGATGAAGTCTCTATTCTCACGTCACTCGAGATCAAATATTGTGCAGTTTATATTAAAAAAACATACTGAATTGACGTTCCGTATCAATAACTGTTTTAATATCTATGGATACTAGAATAGAGACCCACTTGAGTTTTGACAGCTGTTCCAAATTTAATCTCATTTCTTTACTAAAAACGATAAAGAAGTCATGTTATTTCTTTATCGCAGCACTGGTTTTTCCTAATTATTGTCAAAATGGTGGTCATTTCCTACGGTTTTTGATTAACCAATGGAGGTTTTATGATATGGGTGTAGATAAACAATATTTTTCATCACATTTGCGAGGAAATGGAATAAAAATAGGACAATTTTTTTTTATTCCCATTGTACACCGTCAAATACCATCAGGTGGTTTCAATAAACTGTATGTCGCGTCGGTTGCGCGCTACTTGTTTAAGAAAACGCCCCCGCCACCTAGCGCACGCCCCGCCGTCAGCGGGAGTTAAAAACCATACTAAATCCATAACTCCCGTGGATGTTATGGATTTAGTATGGTTTATAACTCCCGCTGACGGCGGGGCTTACAATAACACCCTTTCCTAGCAATGGTGATGAAAAATACATAATGCACGCACCTTTGCTGCACGCATGCGTATAGAACTGCACTATATCGCAGACACTAAGTGAATTTCAACTTTCGTGGTCAACAAACTTTGCCACTACCGGGACTCGAACCATCGACCTCCGCAGTAAGGAGGTGCACCACTGCGCCAAAAGTAATACTGTACTGATTACCCCCTCTGTTTACAGTCGTGAACATACATTTAAGCGGAAAAACAAGTTCTTTCCGAGAAAGAAAAAACTCGCGAAAAATGCTACAAACCGTTAAACACCCTGTAATTTGACCGAGAGTGAGGAAATATGGATGCGGCATATTTAAATAAATACAAATACTAAATTCTGTAAAACGTATTAGTCTACTGTTGCTTGTCCATTCGATCTCAGGTTAATGGGAAGTGAGTCCCTAAACTACTTACTGTGTATTACTACTGTCTGTGTGTGTAGGTATTACTCTGTGTGTCTTCTGTGTTATTGAATAAATGTTAATCTTTCTTTCTTTCTTTTTCTTCCCTTAAAGGGCAAAGTTCGCCTTGTACAATATTATATTATATGTGCATTTTTAGGGTTCCGTACGCAAAGGGTAAAATGGGACCCTATTACTAAGACTCCGCTGTCCGTCCGTCCGTCTGTCTGTCCGTCTGTCACCAGACTGTATCTCATGAACCGTGATAGTTAGATCGTTGAAATGTTCACAGATGATGTATCTCTGTTGCCGTTATAACAACAAATACTAAAAAAACACAATATAAATACATATTTAAGGGGGCTCTCATACAACAAACGTGATATTTTTGCTCGAGATTGATAACGGAATAGGTAGACGCTTGAAATATTCACAGAATGTTTAGTTCTATTTTTATTTATTATTTATTTATTTATTAAAACTTTATTGTACAAACAAAGTACAAATGGCGGACTTAATGCACAATGGCATATTCACTTTAAAAATAAATAATTAAATTTTATTAAAACAAACATTTAAGGGGGGCTCCCATACAAAAGACATGATTTTTTTGCCGTTTTTATAGATAAGGGCACGGAACCCGACTCGCACATGTTCGGTTTTTCTCCTAATTTTGTGAAATGAGTTTACTACATACATATATAACAGAAAAACAAAATACTTTAATCGTATACAACAAATTAAATTTTGCCATATAGCATGAACTATTAAGTAGATTGCATTTTCATCAGACTATAGTACTTGTCGAGACAAACTCAACAAGCCCAAACACGACGGGGCTATCTCGTTTAGTTGAGGAGTTCCCATGGCCACCTTCCGGCTCCGTCATCAGACCAGCTTCATGTTATCATATATGTGAAGTTACATAGATATGCCAATTTCAGGTCAATCCAGTAGTGGTTTAAAAATGGATAACAAATTAAATAAAAACTAGTAACAACACTTGTAAAGCAGATGCCACCTTTCGAAGCGCTGGTAGCTTCAGACACATGAAAGAGCCCGTGTGGCCTACTCGCAAAATAAATATCTTCATTTTCATTTTCAACAGCACAGAAGAGTACAACGCATAGTACCTAAAGCTCAATAGATCTAACGTCACATCAACGGCCCAAACAATGGTAAGCTGTACCTTAGATATTCCAGACCTTATTGGAACAAGATTCATGAATAGAAGTTTAACAACAGAGTACTTACCGCTAGCGCCATCTGTTGCTCAGTAGCTGAATGCTGAAGCTATTCAAACAGAAATGTAAGTTAAAAGTTTAATATACTTATTTGATAATGGCATGTGCAGCGGATACTAATATAAATTGTTATACAAAACACCATATACATTTTGACGTAAATATAGATTAAACAAAGGTATTGTATTGTATATAATACGGCATTGAGAGAATGGTAAATTTTCGCATATTTTCCTAAATATCTTCCAATATAATTTATCTTAAAAATACAAAATGTTAATATTTAAGATCCTCATAATAAGTCTTTTCTTTTGATATGTCATGTCGATATAGGTTGCAATTTTTATTTTATTTTCTAATTTACCCCCCAAAAGTGTGCCCCATGTTTAAAATTCATTTATTTACGTTACGCGTCCACATTGCGGTCACCGACTTACAATGTATACCAAATTTCAACTCAATCGGTCCATTAGTTTCGAAGCAAATTGGCTGTGACAGACGGACAGACGGACACACGAGTGATCCTATAAGGTTGTCTATTCCTTTCCGACCCTAAAAAATATATTTTTTTGTTGCTTTTTTACGGCTGACTAAGCCTGTTGTGGATATTATCATGTTGTGGATTCAATATTTGTACCCAATATTTAAATGGACTTTTGAATTTACCCGTTGTAATTGAATTAGTAAATTTTAATAAAATAAGAAATTTCACCGTCATAAGCTCATAAGATTTTAATTATTGTTTGTAACTTTTAAAAATATCAAGTTACTTCTTACATCGTGGTTCCTTGAATAACTTCGACATACGAAAGAAACAAACTGCCCAGAGACTTGCGCCAAAAAACTCAAAAATACCTACTATACCGGCCAAAGTAGACTTAATCATTTCGCGAAAACGACTCATGCGCAGAACCTTAACAACGAAATCGCCAACTCAATTTACCACTCGCACAATCTAAACTAATTGAAAATGAACTCTATATCGTGTAAATAAGGACGCTAAAAGAATTTGATAACGGTAAAACTTTCTCGGACGAAACAACGAAAATACAAACTTAATTCCTCACCGTCGAATCGTAACGCAAATAAAATTAAACTTTATTCCAAAACGGTAGGGTTCCCTCTTGATTTGCCTAGCGGTAAAGGTAAACTTGTATTTTTAATACAATTTGGGGCCCCGCCTTTGTTTTTTTGGAAGTTTCGGCTGGGAGGGATTTTTGGAGACCCCTCCTCAATAATGAGTATGAAGTGTACTTGTTTGTTGAATACGAGACGTACAAAATGGAGTTATGGTTATGAAAACGGAGAAAATGGAAAGAACTATATTTTTGGCAATTAACGCTGCAATTTAGTTGTTAATTAACGAAGTTAACATTTCGAGTAACAGATTAACTTTTAAGTAAACTTTAAAAATTGTTAACGGACTCATTAACTTCCGTTAAAACAAAAGTCCGTTAAACGGTAATTAAGTACGTACTATTTGCCAAAAAGACCCTGCGCCCTATGTCATATAACTTTTGATTTGAGTTTTATCTCTAAATAATTAGGTATTATTACAAACTGTAACGTTACACCCTTCTTTATTAATTTTTCATGTCCTGCCTAAACTTCCATAGCACATCTCATTTTTTATAAGTAAATCACTAACGCAACGACAATGTGAAATGAAATTTCTATCACGAGTTAACGATTAACATTAACTTCCGTTGAATCTTCTGAAATGTAACGCTTAATGAAGGTAACTAGGTACTTTATTAACGGTGCCCAGCTACCTATGTGTATTCCCAAAAAACCCAATGCGGAGTCTTTTAGATAGGTATATGTTCTGTGTTGGACTATCAGTCAACGTCAACAGTCACGATAACAAAATGAAAATACAGAAATAATTAAGAATTCTTTATACAAAGCCTGTACAAAACATAATAGCCAAAATGACACCAGGTTCGTAAATACCCGATCAAATATAAAACTGTATAGATTCTCAGCTCTATTAAGAATATCGACTATCAAATATTTTTCATACAAAAAGAGAAAACTATTTCCCCAAAGATTCTGATTCAAGTTATCAACCCGTGGTTGGTGTGTGTGTAGCAACAGGGCCATTCCCATGTTTTCTATTCCAAGGAACAAAATATATATATTCGCATTTGTTCCATTATTAGTTCCATGACGTCACTGTTCGATAGGACAAGTGGGAATGACCCCGTGTCACAAAAGTACAATTTACAATTTTACCGACAAAAACTGGCAACATTGAAGGCAGATGGGATCTGTCATCGGTGTTGCCAATGCTTCTAACAGAATTCCATGAAAAAATGGAATATTTTTTTAAATGTTTATTTTTATTTTTATTTGAGACCTCCTATCTTCCAAGAAAGGAATAGGTATACGGGTTCATATACTAGAGGACGACGAACTATCAGTATTATCACTCAATATCTATCTATCTATCTTTCTATCTACAATACAAGTTTACTTGAAATAGCATCTTCTTTCGAAGGATACGGGAATTAGATTGAAATTACAATGAAATGACTTTGTACTTTCTAATCTAAGGCGACAGAAGAATCTTCTGTGACATTCTTCATTTCTGCATCGCTTCTCTTCTTTTCTGCGAGCTTCATCGCTTCTTCTTTTTTCTGTCCGTAGAGCCTTTTCAAATCTTCCATTACCTGGGAAATGAAGAGTACCTAACGTCAGAATTTTTAAAATTACATTTCTCGAAATGCATCGGAAACAAGCTGACATTTCCTACGTTTTAAGACGCCTTAAAAGCCGAATTTTACCGGGAATATTGCCGGCAATGGCACATCACTACCTACGGCTATGTTAACAACACAACCCCCCTTTTTATGATTTTATGACTGATCTCATAAACGCCACTTAATCATTTGATCCGAGGTTAATTAAACCTCCATCATCCAGCTGTCAACCTATACATAAACTATGATAACGGTGGTATTTTTTTTTATGTAAGGGAAGGCAAACGAGCATGCGAGTCACCTGATGGTAAGTGATCATCGCCGCCCATGAGCATCACTAGCCCCGAAGGAGTCATTGAGCCGTTGCCGACCTGTTAGGGAAAAATAAACTCTTCTCTTGAAGGCCCCAATGTCGAAACAGTCCGGGAACACCGCTGATGGAAGTCGGTTCCACAATTTCACCGTACGTGGCAGGAAGTGTCTTAAAAAACGCACAGTAGTAGATCGCCATTCATCAGGATGGTGTTGGTGAAATTATAGTTTTCGGCGAGTAGTACTAATTACGTACGTAGTATAAATTATAATGAAGAAAGTTGTTCTGATGTTGGCGATGGAGATGATGCAAATGTTGACGGTAATAAAGGTTGAATAGTGTTTCAGAATGACGATGGTTATGGTTGTAATGATGATAATATAAGATAAGATTTATTCGCTAATTCAGAACACCCCTTGATAAAGAACACAATACGACTGAGTGTCACCGAAAAGACTCCCGCGCAGCATAATGTTGTGCCTCGTTAGCCACAACGCTGATTTTCAGCGGGAAACAATTCAGAGTGACGCACGATAGTCAGACAGTACAAAATTTATAAACCAAACAATTTAAACAACTAACAAAATTTTTACAGAAATTGAAAATTAAAGTATCATGACGGGACGGGAGTAATGCTGATGGTGGACTGTTATAAAGACGATAGTGGCAGTGAAAGAAAGAAAGAAAGAAAAAACATTTATTCATAACAGAACACAAAAAATAATACAAACAAAATAACTAGAAAAGGTAGAACAGTGCCAACTAGTAGTAGTAGTGATGATAGTAATATTAATAATGACGACGGTGATGGTTTTAATGGTGATAAGAGTAATGTTGATGGTGAAGAATGCTATAATGATGATGGCAGTTATGATAGTGATATGAATAATAATGAGAATGATGCTAATAATTCTGTTTTCCTACCTGATGCGGTATGTGGTCCGGCTTCGGCTGATGTATCTCATATTCTCCTCTGCTGTTCTTAATCAGCTCGACTACAGAATCTTCTAGATTCGGCAGCTCGGTGGACGGCTCTGGATACCGCATCTTGGATGCCCAGGAATGAAGGTAGTTGCCGGCTGAAGACTGGAGGAGCTGGAAGGAATAGAATGTTTGTAGAGTTATGAGATGAGCCCAAGAAACCATGACGCCATATCTCCGCCATATTTGTTTTAAAATATTGCTACCATACCAGGTAAAATTTCGGTACCTTCCTCTTTCGGTTTATGTTATACAGTGTTTATTTTAACAGTAATATTATATTATAAAAAAGTAGATAAAATGTAATCTAAATAAGGATTAGAAATGATCCTTTTATTTCACAATTTATCTACGTTTGCCAAAATGTTGTTTCAACCGTAGCATGCTAACTTTTATGGCGCACATAAGCATTCGTCCCTTTCGCACCCGCATATTAGTTTAAAAGTGACAGATGACGTGTGCAATAAAAGCTATTACGCTAGGCTCTCAGAGGTCATCCTACTTTGGTTATAATTGACGACGCGGTTAGCCTAGTTAGGTAGTTAGCCTAGCGTCCCGGGTTCGATCCCCGGTAAGGGCAAATACCTATTTGTGTGATGAGCACAAATGTTTGTTCCTGAGTCTTGGATCTTTATCTATCTATACAAGTTATTAATCGTCGTCTAGTACCCATAACACAAGCCTTTAGATTAGAGCTTACTTTGGGACTAGATCGATTTGTGCAAAGATTGTCCGCTGCGGCCCTAGTTTGCTAGACACGGGGATAAGTTTAACCGTCTTATCTCTCTGACTATCTCTTTCGTCGGCACTATTGTGACAGAGACGCACTTAGAGATAAAACGGTTTAACTTCTCCTTGTGTCAACGTTGCTAGGGCCGCTGATTTATTTATGTATATAGGTCTCCTGCATGATTATCATATTAAAAACTATCACCCAAATTATTTAACATAAAAATGAATCTTGATACTTTTCGCCGTTCGAGTTCTTCTGTGTTAAATCTGATGGTCTCTACTCTACACCAAATAGTTCAATTTAGTTTACCTTTTCTCTGTTCTTCGTGAGCTTGGGCGGCGCGGGCGCCTGTCGCTTGGCGCTGCCGCCGCCGCTCGTCTGTCCGGCTAGAAGTAATGGAATTAAATTATCAATAAATAGTAGTTTATGCAACGGTTGCATAATGATAGGCCTTAAAACACTAGTGCGGTTTTCATGAAACGAGCCGATAGGCGAGTTTCATAATAAGATCGCACGTGTGTTTTAAGGCCAAATTATGCAGAGTTGCATACATAACTTTATCTACACACATATTATAAATCCTCCATGATGGGTTCAGAAACAATATTTTCTGGCAACAAGTTATTTGTTGCAATCGTGGCTGCATATTTCCGATATCCGGCGCATTTTCACATCACACACACTCCGAGAAGACTACTTACTATTCATATTTTCAACTAAAATGTAAATTACAAACAACTTTTTCTATTCAATTAATTCTACTTTCGTTCAGCAAAACACCAACATGGCGCCGATGCGATCCTCCGTCAAGACCATTTTTTTTTAATCATAGACAAACGGATGAAGTCTCTATTCTCACGTCACTCGAGATCAAATATTGTACAGTTTATATTAAAAAAAACATACTGAATTGACGTTTCGTATCAATAACTGTTTTAATATCTATGGATACTAGAATAGAGATCCACTTGAGTTTTGACAGCTGTTCCAAATTTAATCTCATTTCTTTGCTAAAAACTATAAAGAAGTCATGTTATTTCTTTATCGCAGCACTGGTTTTTCCTAATTGGTTGTCAAAATGGTGGTCATTTCCTACGGTTTTTGATTAACCAATGGAGGTTTTATGATATGGGTGTAGATAAAGATATATTATAACTGACTGCCACGCCAACAACGCCCTTTTCCACTGGAGCATTTTTAGAATAAGATACTTTTAACGATTTTTCAATGTAAAATAATGCGCACGGGGACGAGCTGCGATACTGGAAGAATCAACTATTTTCTTGTCTAGATTTTACTTCGTTATAAGCTGAGATAAAACATGCATTTATCAAAACTATATATTTTACATATGTACACAATTTAATAAATAAATAATTAAATACCACAATAAACTGCAAATAAGGTTAATTATGTAGACAAAAATAGTTGAATGGCCCAACACCTCTTCCGTTATTATGAGCACCGTGTTTGGTGAGATTTAGATAAAACTGGGATCTAGGATCTGGAAGCAGGAGGGTGATTATGAATTAGACTTGAATTTGAGCACTTACTTAGTGGCCTGGTGTTGGTCTGTGGACCTAGTTCGAACATGACCTGGAAATCTGCATGGTTTCCAAACGCGAAGCCAAATCCGACTCGAGAATCCGTCCCTGAAATACGACGAACATACATATTTATAGCAGATACTTTTACCGCATTTAATACGATACCTGTATGCTGTATGTCTAAAAAAGTTTATAACAAACTGCCTAACTTCTGTAAGGAGTGCAACTACTTAGATTCAAACGATGGATAAATGCATGGCTATTAGATAATTGCTTTTACTCAATAACAGAATACTTAAATAACATTGTATATACTAGTTAAGTTTTTATATGATCTATATAATTATAATTATGTCCTTATAAATAGAACTTAATATTCATATACATGCTCAGAATGTTAAGTGCATGCTGTAATAACAGTAAGACATGTTGATACATGGATATTAATTTTAAGACTGCATAACTATGTATAAGTACCTAGTAAAGCACATGTTCGGCACAACAATAAATAAATTAATAAATACAATTTCGTACGATCGTCATAAGGTGAAAAACAAGAACAATAGGATGATGACGTGCTAATCTCCTACAGTTTTCCCGCAAAAAGGTGGAAATTCAGAAGAAGAGGACGCCCAGCGGCCCTAACATGAATGACACAAACATAAGATAGACCTTCTTATCTCTAAGTGCGTCTCTCTCACACTAGTGCCGACGAAAGAGATAGTCATAGAGATAAACGGGTTTAATTTATCTTTGTGTCATTCATGTTAGGGCCGCTGAACTACACAATAACCTCCAAGTAAGATGAGATTATGTAACTGGGCCATTCTACTTTTTAGTGCCTATCATTGTTTTGGATGTTGTAGGATCATTTTTAACGAATTCGTAGATACTGGAGGACTGTGAAACAACGGAAAAATCACCCTTTTCATACAAAAGGCGATATGGATTTCCACCACTTTAATGTTTACCGATTTTAACCAATTTTATATAGGTTGTGAGTCAGAAAGAAATCTAGGTCTATACGTTTTTTGAATATTGATTAAAGATCACCAAAGTCATAATCGCCGAAATAATACTGAAACAACAATAAAACTGAATTTATTGATTATAGTGAAAAAAACAAAACGTATAGACCTAGATTTTTTTCTGACTGACAACCTATCAAAAATTGGTCAATATCGGCTAACATTTAAGGGGTGAAAATCGTTATCGCCTTTTGTATGAATAGCCGTAGGTTCACACTCCTCTATCAAAAGTTTTTCCATAACCTGTTTACTATTCACATGAATCTCAGTCAATAATGATTTCGGAAATGCTAAAATAACTAGATTAATTTACTACCACTGCGTTACCAGTCTCCGAGCGCACCAACAAAAGGACGCATAGCCAACGGAAAAATTAGAAACTCGAATTCATGAACTACAATAGTTATTAAATATTATGATAAAGCCTATGTCGTAATAATTAACATTTTAAGATCGTATTAATATATAGAATAATCCAGTGTTATAAAAAAAGTACTTTAAAATAAGTCAAGGGACGGGTCCTCTCCAACATGGTGGACTACCTGTATGGGCGATCGGCTGCTCACCTGTCACCATACGGTTTCATCATACCATCTTAGGACTAATTAATCGAACGTGGCCACAAGTAGTCTTGTGGCTCTGCCCACCCCATTAGGGATTTCGAGCGTGATAATATGTATGTATGTATGTTTAAAATAAGCTGAGGACGTATTTGTAGGCACTAACAACTAGAATGGCCGAACTAACCTTTCTTGATGGGCGGTATGTTGGAGTACGCCAGAGACAGCAGAGAAGGCAGCTCTTCAGGAATGATCACCGACGTCGACCCTGAAATATTTATCATGTTGCTATTATTGTACAGTAGTACCCTTAATAGATACTAGTGGACCCGTCACAGCTTCGTCTGCGGTATTTTCCATACAATTTTTAGGGTGTCGTGCCTCAAAAGGAAAAAAGGAACCCTTATAGGATCACTCGTGTGTCTGTCTGTCTGTCTGTCTGTCTGTCTGTCTGTCTGTCTGTCTGTCTGTCTGTCCGTCTGTCACAGCCAATTTGCTCCGAAACTACTGGACCGATTGATATGAAATTTGGTAGACATATGTAAATTGGTGACTGCAAAAGGGATGCGTAACGTAAATAAATTAATTTTGAACTTGGGGCCCATTTTTGGGGGGCAAATTAGAAAATTAAAAAAAAAAGTTACGCAAACTATATCATGTGACATATCAAATGAAACGGCTTATTGTGAGCATCTTAAATATGTTTTTTTTAGAATTTTAAAATAAATGGTTTGGAAGTTATTTAGGAAAATAGGCGAAAATTAACCATTCCCCCCCCCCCCCTTATCTCCGAAACTACTGAGCCTAAAATTTTTAAAAAAATGCAAAAAATAGTTCTTTACCTATAGATTACAGGAAAACTTATAAAAAGTCTATGGTATTTAAAGTAACATAGGAAATTTCAGTTAATCATGTATGGAACGGAACCCTCTCCACGCGGGTTTCACTCGCACTTGTCCGGTTTTATCACCTCTTTTCACCCCTTTAGGAATGGAATTTCAAAAAATCCCTCCTTAGTGCACCCGTAGAGTACTCGAGGAATGTCTCCTCCAAATTTCAAACCTTTAGGACCACCCGTTTAGGCTGCGCATTGTCTATAAGAGAGTGATGGTAGTGTTTTATATGTATTGATAGGCAAATGAGGGAGGTCTGTGTCCAGCAGTGCACGTCTTTTCTGAAATGGTGACATGATGAATACCCTAATGGTTTCAGGCACCACATCTATGCAGACGGTTGAGAGATTCGAATCCCGGCTCTGAGATTTTCTGAGAAAAATCCACGTGGGCAGAAGTTTTAAATAAAAATTCGTAAAATAAAGATGCTTGCTACACAATCCGCTCCGGGTGAGTAGCTTGTATTGTTTTTAAATATCGACCTATCTTATGTGACTCCAACATCAACTTTGTCGCACGCGCTTGACCCCAAGCGGTTAGCCAAGAGTTCGCGTTATGCGTGTGCGCAGTGTAGGTACTTGTTACTTATAACCTTGGTTAGGCGAATCCTTGGAAAGGCGAAATAACACTTGACGACGCGGTTAGCCTAGTTGGTACACTGCCTCCAAAATTAGCGGTCGGTGGTACGTAATTAGACAATCTTTTGAGAAAAAAACTAGCTGTTCAAACAAAATCGTCATTGTTTGAAGGAATTGCAGCCGCGATTTAAGTTTTTTTTTATAGTAAGAGGGGGGCAAACGAGCAGGCGGATTACCTAATGGTAAGCAATCACCGCCACCCATGGACACCCGCAATACCAGGGGAATCACGGATGCGTTGCCGGCCCTTAGAGAAAGAAGTAGGATGACAAACAGGAGGACGGCCCACCTGATGGAAAGCGGTCACCGCCGTCTATGGACATCTGCAACACCAGAGGTGCTGCCAATGCGTTGCGAGTCTAGGGAGGATGGGGATTGGGGATGGGATGAGGAAATAGGCCTCCGGATCTCGTCACTCACCATACGAAACGCAATAGCAAGCTATTACTTTACGCCGATATTCTGTGAGAGTGTGATACTACCCCGGTCGAGCCAGCCCATTCGAACAGTAATCATCTAGTGAGGATTACTGTTTGGCTCTACCACTACAATTCACCGATAGAAGGCGTTACAGAATCATAGCCTCATTTACAGCAGGGAAGGGGGCATGGAAGTGGGCAGCGCGAGTATGTAAATTGGTCGCTTCTCCTGCTCCTGCCGCTGCTACTCGCGTTGCCCATGCAGCTGAAGTGAGCGGGGAAGTGGGCATGGATGTGAGCAACGCGAATATGTAAATGGGTCACTCCTCCTGCTCCTGCCGCTGCTACTCGCGTTGCCCATGCAGCCGAAGTGAGCAGGGAAGTGGGCATGGAAGTGGGCAGCGCGAGTATGTAAATGGGTCACTTCTCCTGCTCCTGCCGCTGCTACTCGCGTTGCCCATGCAGCCGAAGTGAGCAGGGAAGTGGACATGGAAGTAGGCAGCGCGAGTATGTAAATGGGTCACTTCTCCTGCTCCTGCCGCTGCTACTCGCGTTGCCCATGTAGCCGAAGTGAGCAGGGAAGTGGGCAGCGCGAGTATGCAAATGGGTCACTTCTCCTGCTCCTGCCGCTGCTGTTCGTCGCGGCGCGCAGTGAGTCAGGATCAGGAAGCAGCATGTCCCAACCCACTGCCTTCGAGGGAAGCGATTTTTGGGAATTATTTCTGGCAGGGCGAGGAGCAGTGGCTGTGGCTGCATGTAAAAGAGGTATATAGCGATTGACAGTCCTCTTGCTCTGTTCGTCAATAATATTATTCAATTTGATAAAATTTTTGGTAAACATTACACTTTTATAAGAATCTTTTTTTTGCGTACACAAAATTTCTTGTCTGTGTTGTTGACCGTTGAAGAGGTACTTTATCTAGATTTAGGTCATGCTTTCCATAAAAATGCATTTTACGGACCAACACGTCAGGAAGTGGTTCTAATTCAGCTTACAAGATTTGACCTAAACAAACCAATTAACAAACAAACATTGCAAGTTGATAAAAAGCTTCCAAAAAGGATCAAAATGGGTTAACATTCAATGGGGTATTTTTTCTCTTTTGAAATGTCTAATGAAAAGTATTTAGTACTCCATAAAAATAACTTCTCAATCTGCTATGCGACGCGGCAAATTCCATGCAACTTTGTTGCTAAACGTCGAACAAACAGTGACAAAACTGTTGGCGTCTTCGGTTCCACTCGACAGTGCACATTGACTTTCTTTTGAGTAATTCCATTATTTATATTATTTATTTATACTAGTAGTATATTTTAAGTTTAAGGGGACTGTGAACCAACGGCAAAAATCACCCTTTTCATACAAAAGGCGATAACGATTTCTACCCCTTAAATGTTAACTGATTTTGACAAAGTCAGGTTAGGTTAGGTTGTCAGACAGAACCAAATCTAGGTCTATACGGTTTTGATTATTGATTAAAGATCAATAAAGTCAAATAACCGCTGCAATTTGTTTTGTATGAGAATACTGAAATAGCAGTAAAACTGAATTTATTGATTATAATTAAAAAACCAAAACATATAGGCCTAGATTTTGTTCTGACTGACAACTTAATAAAAATTGGTCAAAATCGGTTTACATTTAACTGATGGACTTCGTTACCGCCTTTTGTATGAAAAGCCGTAGGTTCACAGTCCTCTTAATTTGTTTAATTAATATGGCCACAAGGCGACTGAATCTCGTAAAGACTATTAAGGCTCGGGCAAACGCGCGTGATTTGCCTGAGCCTTAAATTGACCGAACGAGCGATTCGTCTCCGTTTCAGCTCGGGCAAAAATGCTTTCGTATGTCCGGATGTCCGGCTGTTTTCTACAGGACGCATGTCTCAACCAATTCTCGTGAAATTTTGTGAGCAGATTCGATTATTTATATAGAATTTATTTGATGATTCAGCCACCACGGCCACCACAGTCCTAGACACCCGTTTAAGTGACATAATTACAATTACGTATCTAGTACAATTCCACCTGTGAGACCGCACCACCGACCACACCCTCCACAATGATATGATAGCGTGTGAGTCAAGCAATATTAGACTTTTGTATGTATGTCGTAAGAACTAAGACATCAGCAGTAGGGTGTGGTTAAGCCATGGCGCTGGCGTTTGACAACCTTCTATGAGACTTGTTACACGAAATTGTACTGATAGGCATAGCCTTCTTTTGAAATCTTTGGGTCGACCTCGAACTCTGTATATTTACGAGCCTTGCGCTGTTGCGCTAAATAGGCGCTAACAGTTACAATAAATACACTTGTGCACTGTGCAGCGCGCGTGCTGCGCGCGCGCATTTGGCGAATGGTTCGCTAGCGACGACGCAATCGCAGCGAGACCGTCAGACGTGGACGCACCATTAAAAAATCCGGACTAGTTAAACTCGAAAAATTATATGAAATTTCGTGTATAACTTTAAATACCATAGACTTCTTATAGGTTTTCCTGTAATCTATAGGCAAACTGTATCTTTTTCAAGATTTTATTCCCAGTAGTTTCGGAGGTAAGGAGCGGATATTTTCCTAAATAACTTCAAAACCATTTAACTTAAAATTATAAGAAATTCTTATTTAAGATTATCATAACGAGCCCTTTTATTTGATATATCACACGATATAGTATGCAGAACTTAATTTTTTTAATTTTCTAATTTACGCCCCAAAAGCGGGGCCGCCATTCATTTATTTACGTTACACGTCCGTGTTGCGGTCACCGACTTTCGTATGTGTACCAAATTTCAACTCAATCGGTCTAGTAGTTTCAGAACAAATTGGCTTTGACACACGAGTAATCCTATAAGGGTTCCGTTTATTTCCTTTTGAGGTACGGAACCCTAAAAATCATATTTACTCGCGAGGTCTACAGCTCACAGAGCCACTAGTTTAGACTGTAGACATAAAGTAATACGGTCTATATTTGAATGTGTCCCTTATCACTGATCAGCCGAGACTCACAAGGCTGGGGTGTGATTCTCCTAAACTCATCGGCGAGCGTAACTTGACCCGTCAGGCCGTATAAACCACATGTTCATGCGTGTCTTCAACCCTGGTCGTATTTCGACGCAACTGGCCACCGACGTAGATACCTCGCTCAGCATAAAGCCTACCTACGAGCGCGCAGGTCAATTTATGATTGTCGTACGACCAGTCACAACTTTGACAGTTGCACAAACATGGCGCCGCTCATAATGTTTTTGACGTTAACCGGTACCTCAAAGGCTACCCGCCCTTGACTGCCAATTCTTTTGTTTATTTCAAAGTGATAATTCTTAAATCTGTGTTAAGTACATAGGTATATTTTTTTATGTGTGTGCGTGTGTAATCTTAACTTTAAGTGTCGGAAACTAATCATTTTAGCTCGTTTATAATACGTACTATCCTACTTTGGGGCGTTAGAGACGTTACAGATTAAGAGAAAATCGTCATTTAAAATCTTTTTCTTCCTACTACGCTTTAATTTCATCATAATGGCCTTAAATACTCAGCACAAAGCAGCCCTTATTTGCTCTAGAGCAAATAAAGTTGCATACAAATTTCATTATTGCACTGGTTTGTATTTTTTTTAATTTGGTTGGTTGATCAAGAAGTTTACACCAACAGTTACCCAATCCGCCCATTCACAGTCCGACGAGACAGCCGACCACTCTGCTGTGGACTTACTGTTAGCAAAAAAAAAAAAACAGGCCACATATCGGCGGCCATATCGAACTGTGATTGATTTGATTGTATGAACTCGTCTAAAATGTTATGCTCAAAGTACTGGCTGATAAGATAGTATGGGTTACAAAAAGATTTAAAAAACAATTGGCATAATATGACAATTAATAGACTAGATACAAGATTTCTGTGAAATTTTCGGATTTTCGAATTTAGCTTCAGAACCAATAGACCGATTTTAATAAATAGGGTATCTTAAGATTCGGGGAGAACGTGCGAGTGTCATAGGCTATATAAAAATTCTAAGGGTGCGTCATAACGGGTGCCAATATCCTTTTTACTTCGCTAGTTGGGTTTAACTGTACCTTGACGTTTTTTACCAACTTTTAGCAGTAGTAGAAAGAAAAGCAGATTATGCACCTCGCATCAAGTGATTTGTTATTGCGCTCGTGTTTTTAGAGCCCTCACTAGCGTTCGGGCTCCAAATCAACACTCGGCGCAATAATGAATCACTTTCTGCTTGGTGCAACAATCTACTATAATTGAATCTTTTTGGCACAATGACTTACTTGGGATTTTTGGAAACAACATTTGGCGCTAAAGACTTAATTTCATAATTATTCTTGATTGATTTCATAATTGATTAAATTATCAATCTAATTAGTTCCCAATCATTACTCACCTAAAGAAAGCAGGAACAGGAAACACAACGATTTCACAATCATTTTCACAGAAACACAGAATATCTAGCAAATAAATCACAAAACCAAACTCATTTCTCTCAACGACCAATGCTTCAATCAAAGTCTATTAAAAATAAAAAAGAGAACTGTCATTGCCAAGTTTTGCCGCCAAACTGAGCCTAGAACACATGATTCCCGGACGCTAGCTTTCACTATTAAATAAAGGTCACAACTACTGCCTTCAATCATTAATTATGCACCTAATGACATGTAATTAGAATCTACATTCCTTTGCCGTGAGTCAATGATGTACTGCTATTCGCAACGGCGTCGAAGTTGTTCATGAGTTCGAAATTTAAAATCTTTAAGATGTATGTTTTCAAACTCCAAGGTTTAAATATCGACCTTATCTACACTATGCACAGAGTCGGAATTTCAATGTGCTTTCTCATAATTTGATAATTGCATGTGTGTGGGTTTCCATTCACCGCGGCCACTCGAGAAATTTTTGCGACGTATAATACATCTTTTTACTGTCGGATATGTGACTTTATTCGTAATGTGTTACAGACGAATTTGATTTAGCGAAGCGGAGTGTTAAGACGTTTTAAGATTAAAACTGACCACCACTTTCATATTTCGAAACCGATAGTGGTTTGCACAGATAACGTATTCCAGTTATGTCACAGCGTGTGACATTCGCTGTAAATAAACACTGTTTCGTTAACAAAGTAGCACAGTGATTGCGCTGTGCGTTATCGAGATGTTCTAAGGTTTTTCCATGATTCGTACAAAATACGAAAGGTCAACGAGTTTCATACATCGAAAACTTTATGTATTTTAGGAAGCAATACAGTCAAATTTTAATTATATGTACTTACGAGTATATCCCTATTATAAAAGTTGTCATTTTAAAATGTCAATTTAATCCCTCCTTTAATCCCTTAATTGAGTGAGTGAATTTTCGTACAATATTTTGATAGCGGATGTCTAAATCCTTAATTTTTAAGGTTTTAGATAACACAACAAATTTAAATTTGTCATTGGGATAAAAGTTATCCTTGGTTCATTCAGCGGCCCTAGCAACGTTGACAAGGATAAGTTATCCCCATCTTATCTCTCAGTGCATCTCTTTCTTCGATACTGGCATGAAGGGGACGCACTGAAAGATAAGATGTGGATTACCTATCCTCGTTCGTCCTTGCTAAAGCCGCTGAAATTTATCTTATGCCAAATCTTCATCGAAATCGGTTAAGTAGTTTAGCCTTGGAAACTAAACAGACAGACTCATTTCCACTTTGATATTAGTAGGATATATATTTGGTGACAGGCGAAAATAAATAATGTATAAACTACTTAAGTAATAGGCCTATTAGAATATTACATGTTCTTCTAGTTCAATTATGACTCCACAATTAGTACAAAGATGACCTTGGTCTCTAAAATAAAAAGGGAAGTTTCCTGGGTAAAAAAAATATCTAATTAGTCCGTCAGTTAGATTATCAAAAAATATTGAACACGTATTTTCAGATTTATCAAATCAAGCAAAATTGACAAAGATAACGCGCATCAAAGTTCGGGAGTGGGAGTCATGACGCCACTTCATGGTAAAAAGTGTGCAAAGTCAACGTCACGCGGAACTTAAGGCACTATATCTTCGTGATTTTTTGTTTAATTGGAAAAAGAAAAAATATGTGTTCAATATTTTTTTATAATGTAAATGACGGACTTATTCGATTTTTTTCAGGAAACACGTCTATTCCCATGATAGATGACAGACTGACATTAAAATCCTACTACGTAATCCAAAAGCGATCATCTATTCCTCATAATTGTTCCGCCAAACAGCAGGTGAAGGGAAGCGGAGATGAGGAACAGGGTCTTCCCTCGGAAGCATCAGGTCCGTGGAGTAGCTGATCTCCAACTCGCCACAAGCGCCCTGCGGTATCTGATTCCACACCAGCTGCCGATACGGTCGTCACATCTCTACGCTATATACTATTATTATTATTAATCATAGCTGGGCACAAGACCGTTAACCCGTCAATCGTTAATTAACGAAGTTAACATTTCGAGAGGATCTCTACGGCTTCCAATACAAAAGGCGATAACAATTTCCACCCTTTAAATGTTAACCGATATTAACCAATTTTTGACAGGTTGTCAGTCAGAACGAAATCTAGGTCTATACGTTTTGGTTTTTTCACTATAATCAATAAATTCAGTTTTACTATTGTTTCAGTATACTGATACAAAACAAATTTCGGCGATTATTTGACTTTTTTGATCTTAAATCAATATTCGAAAAAAGGATAGACCTAGATTTTGTTCTGACAGACAATCTATAAAAAAATTGGTCTAAATCGGTTAACAATTAAGGGGTGGGAATCGTTATCGCCTTTTGTATAAAAGGCTGATTTTTGCCGTTGGTTCACAGTCCTCTTAAGTCAACGATTTTAAATCATAACCCTCCCGTTTGCTGCCGTAATCGGGGAAAAAACAATTCTCGTCCGTTTCAAGCGGATTGTACAATTTAACGGCTCCTTTTCCATATTCTGTGGGAATTTTCTCGAACAAAAGAGATTTTTTATCATCAATCAATATTGCGCAGACATTCTTTACCTAGCTGGCGGATTAGAAGGTCCTTTCCTGTTTATTGCCTGTTTTTAATTATACGGTGCGTCGAAAATTGTTTAGTAATGAAGTGGGATTTTATTTGTGTTTTTATATTGCTTGGATGTGAGTATATATTTTATACTAGTGGACCCGCCACAGCTTCGCCTGCGGTATTTTCCATACAAACGTTATCACACCTTTTCACCCCTTTACGGATGGAATTGCAAAAAATCCCTCCTTAGTGCACCTCTAGGGTACTCGAGGAATGTCTCCTCCCAATTTCAAACCTCTAAGACCACAAGTTTAGGCTGTGCGTTGTCTATAAGTGAGTCACGGTACTCCGTACATGATTATCTGAAATTTACTATGTTATTTTAAATACCATAGACTTCTTATAGGTTTTCCTGTAATTTATAGATAAAGAGCTATTTTCTGTACTTTTTTCAAAATTTTAGGCCCATTAGTTTCAGAAATAAGGGGGGGAATGGTCAATTTTCGCCTATTTTCCTAAATGTCTTCTAAACAATTTTATTTAAAATTCAAAAGAAAATATATTTAAGATCCTCATAATAAGCCCTTTCATTTGATATGTCACACGATGTAGGTTGCATAACTTCTTTTTAATTTTCTAATTTACCCCCCTAAATTGGCCCCCATGTTTAAAATTCATATATTTACGTCACGCGTCCGTGTTGCGGTCACCGACTTACATAAGTATACCAAATTTCAACTCAATCGGTCTAGTAGTTTCGGAGCAAATTGGCTGTGACAGACGGACAGACAGACAGACAAACAGACATACAGACACACGAGTGATCCTATAAGGGTTTCGTTTTTTCCTTTTGAGGTACGGAACCCTAAAAATTAAAGAGAATTAGCCATGACGGGTTGTACACGTCTTGCGTATAAAACTACAAAAAGTTATCTATCTGTGAACTTTAATTATGTATATTTATTGTAACGAAATGAAATTTTTGAAACTCTATTCCCTCTTAGTATTTAATTTGTATTTCCATTATATTATAGAATTAAGACCATAGTGTATTTTGTAAAGAACTATATTGTTGAGCATTAATTTAAAAGTAAAATTATAATATTATCCTTGGTTATAAGTGGTTGCTTTGCCCTAGCAACACGGCAGATAGAGTAGCAATTATAATGTTTGTCATCTTGTAATACCATGGTTTTGAATAAATGAGTATGAATATTTCTATGGTATTGTTACAGGTGCCAGCTGCGAGGGAATTCGAGGAATATTCCAGATAATTCCAGACGACGTGCCGATGGGGATGGTGGCTATCTACGGGTTCACGCCACCGATTCACACAGGTGAGGTTCGAATGCCGACAATCATTTTAATAACCGGGCCTTTTGACCACGCAGGAAACTTTATATAAAAAATGCTTACGGTAGGTCGTCGTTTACACGGCGATCACATATACCTAAATTGCTTTATGCCTCATTTACATGCAGCCGACGTGAGCAGGGAAGTGGGGATGGAAGCGGGCAGCTCGAGTATGTAAATGGGTCACTTCTCCTGCTCCTGCCGCTGCTACTCGCGTTGCCCATGCAGCCGACGTGAGCAGGGAAGTGGGCAGCGCGAGTATGAAAAATGGGTCTCTTCTCCTGCTCCTGCCGCTGCTAGTCGCGTTGCCCATGCAGCCGAAGTGAGCAGGGAAGTGGGCATGGAAGTGGGCAGCGCGAGTATGTAAATGGGTCACTTCTCCTGCTCCTGCCGCTGCTACTCGCGTTGCCCATGCAGCCGAAGTGAGCAGGGAAGTGGGCATGGAAGTGGGCAGCGCGAGTATGTAAATGGGTCACTTCTCCTGCTCCTGCCGCTGCTACTCGCGTTGCCCATGCAGCCGAAGTGAGCAGGGAAGTGGGCATGGAAGTGGGCAGCGCGAGTATGTAAATGGGTCACTTCTCCTGCTCCTGCCGCTGCTACTCGCGTTGCCCATGCAGCCGAAGTGAGCAGGGAAGTGGGCATGGAAGTGGGCAGCGCGAGTATGTAAATGGGTCACTTCTCCTGCTCCTGCCGCTGCTACTCGCGTTGCCCATGCAGCCGAAGTGAGCAGGGAAGTGAGCATGGAAGTGGGCAGCGCGAGTATGTAAATGGGTCACTTCTCGTGCTCCTGCCGCTGCTACTCGCGTTGCCCATGCAGCCGAAGTGAGCAGGGAAGTGGGCATGGAAGTGGGTAGCGCGAGTATGTAAATGGGTCACTTCTCGTGCTCCTGCCGCTGCTACTCGCGTTGCCCATGCAGCCGAAGTGAGCAGGGAAGTGGGCATGGAAGTGGGCAGCGCGAGTATGTAAATGGGTCACATCTCCTGCTCCTGCCGCTGCTACTCGTTGCGGCACGCAGTGAGTCAGGAAGCAGCATGTAAACACCCACTACCTTCAAAAGCATTATGCGGGAATTATTTCTGGCAGCGCGAGTAGCAGTGGCAGTGGCTGCATGTAAAAGAGGTATTAGGGTTGCCAACTCGGTATAACTGCAATGCTCGAAAAAGATAGCAATATACGTCACGGAAACAACACTACAGAAAGTCAAATCTGAAAATATACTTCGGTAATTATACTTAGTATTCTTATGGCCGAATTCAGAAAGGCCACTTTAGCATTTCATTAGAGATTAACCTTTTGAACGCCACGGCTAACTGCGACAAAGCGTGCCACGAACGCTCGACGACGGCTGTAGCCGACAGAAATGTATGGAAAACGATATATCGTGGCGTCAGGGGCACGGAAAACTGCCGACGGCCACAGCCCACTGTGGCGGTCAAAGTTAAATGTCCGTCAACTAGTTGTCATCCTATACAAAACCGTCATACAAACGTCACTTTAATTAAAGATCAATTTGAGTGGCCTTTCTGAATTTGGCCATTAGCTACTTCTGGGCTGAGGCCGAGTGACTGAGCTTAAATTCCCACCGCGATCCCAGTGCAGATTGGGGATTTCACACGGAAATGAATATCCGTTCAGCCATTATAGAGCTGAGTGGTAATAAACATACAAACACACACAAACTTCCACATTTATAATATAAGTAAGATTAGTGAGATAGGATTGTACGATGAGGAGACCCTTCGGTTGGTGATTATTTGTTTTTTATTGGTGTTAAGGTAGAGACCATCGTTTGGGTTTCGGGTTCCGCTTCGGGAATCACGCGGACCTCCAAGTCATGTACGAATTTGGACCCCAGTTACGGACAAAGCCGCTGCAACCCATAAGTGAGTACAGACAATTATTTTTTGTTTTAAATTTATCTTGTAACTAGCTACTGCTCGCGACTTCGTTCGCGTGGAATTATGTTATAATTATTCCCTATTTTTTAGGGTTCCGTACCCCAAAAGGAAAAAAGGAACCCTTATAGGATCACTTGTTTGTTCGTCTGTCTGTCTGTCAAGACCTTTTTTTTTTTAAACCACTCCAGTATTAAAGCGAGTAAAACAAAAAAGTATTCACTTCGGTCATGCTATTTTTGAGTTTTAGCGAGGCCAACGCACTGCAGTTGATTTTTATATACATATATTGTTTTTGTTGTCAGTTGTTTTGCGATGATATTCCAGGCGTCACAGAATTAGCTCCATTCGAAACAGACCAAATATCCTAACGACACAATTAGCCTAACTTTTACTAGCAAATAACGCGACGACGACCCGGTGAGCGTAGTTGGGAGTGACCCCGCCTCCAAAGCTAGCGTCCCGGGTTCGATCCCCAGTAAGGGCAAATATTTGTGTGTGAGCACGAATGTTTGTTCCTGAGTCTTGGATGTTTCCTATATATTTAAGTATTTCTTTATCTATATAAGTATGTATATCGCCGTCTAGTAGAGTCGTTTTAGAGTGCTGTGATTGGTGCGTTCGAGGTTATGCGCCCGCGCATGCCTCTAGCCCCGCCGATTATGGCCATTGGATGTATGATATAGTCTGGTTGTGCATTACGCCGCCAAAGTCATCCTGTATACATTCTCTTTCCGACAGAGGTGAGGTCAGCAGCATACCGTGCCGGCGCTTCGCGTCGCCGGCCGCTAGTGGAGCTACTACTGAGAGCTGGTCTGCTCACCGAGGAGTTCCAGAGTGCGGAAGACCTGGAGGACCATCCGCGGTAGACCATCCTGTGGGCAGGGGCAGCGCTACTACAAAAGATTGCACTATACTCAAAGCGGAAATGTCTAATAATGGGTCTCGGTTCTGAATTTAACTTTACCTATTCCTTTGTGAATCGAGACCCTCAGTCCTTGGGGTTCTAGCGCACTTTGCTCTTCGGAGAAACTTCGAAGAGGATGCTGGAAAAAACTGGGGACCAGAGACACAGTATAACAAACTAACAGTATGTTGTCTCGGCAGTGTCCTGGAAATAATTACCTACGGCCGCTCGGAATGTAAACACGCAGTAGGGCTGCCCGCTGACTGTCTTTTTTGGGTTACGTAATTGATAATGCTATATTAAATTGTCCTAGCATCTTTTCATGAAATATAATTGCAAATCCTATTATTTTTAATTTTAATCATTTCTCCTTGATTCTTATTTTTACTTGCAAAAGTGACAAGTCAGTGTGGAGTAAAAAAATGCATTTTATTAATTTTGCTTTTAATGTATGAAAAACATCAAAAATTCTCGTGCCATAATTTACGTGAATAAATTCGCGGGAGCGTCTCGCACTGTCAAAGTCCGTCCCCAACCGCGGCGCGCTCGCGACTGTACCGAAGTTTACCGAGATTTCGAAACGCGTCGTTTCGGCCGTTTGTATGAAGATGGAATACTGTATACTTGATTATACTGTGCCAGAGAGCTGGCAGCTTCCTCGCACAACGCATTAGCATTGCGATACAGCGAGGAAACGCTGCCAGCATCTTCGGCACAACAATTCATTTAGTTTTTATTTAGGTTTCATTAATTATATTTTATTATTAGTAACGTCAATAAATAAAAAACACTGTAAAAAATCTTTAAAAATGTGGTACCTGATTAAAATAAACACAAAATTGTTGAATAATAATTTTAATATCATTATCATTATTATAACATTAGTCTTTTCCGCAAATGGCATTACAATTTTGAACATTAAATAAAAAAAGTATCTACATAACCACTCCATACATTATACAATAATGGCAGAGTAATATTAAAAGTTGAAATAGAAAACAGCTTCAGCCAAAATGAGACTATTTATATCTCATTCTAACATAGGTATACTTCGAAATATTCAATCAGTAGATGGTGCTAGTCAACTCAAAATGACAGCTGTCAAAGATATTGTCCCGCGAAAGAAGCGACATCTATTATTTAGACAGTCAATTAGACAACTTACAGCGGTCCTCTAGCGGCGAGTAGTCAATCTTTTCATTCAACTTATAATATTACCTGTCTTTAAACATTCACGCACCAAAATTCACTACAGCTTACACTAATAATTGTGACGAAACTTGCAAAAAAACACTTAGTTACTACGATAACATTGACCTGACGGACGTTAGTCGACTTAATGGTTAATTGGTTAATTTTATAATTGAAGTGTGCATTGTAGGCTAACCGACTCACAGCCAACCTCGGTCGCGGTGTGAAACAACCTGCTGGAATTGATTACAGCGCCATCTAGCGCGGAGAAGCGACGCTTAATTTTCAAATGCCATTGAATAAATGATCGATTTTTAATCTATTTTCTTAATTTAATGATATATAGATTTGCCAAACTTAAAATATTAAATCAACAAAAGGAATAATAACAGATAGGACAATGTCAAGTAATTCATTTCATGATCTAGAATATAACAATTCAAAATGTCAACAAGTAACAGTATGGGCTTAAGCACCATTGCCATCTAGATAACAGTTACAAAATCAATAAAAAATATTTTACAGTTTGTCGTAAGATGGCGCTAGCTACAAACATCGAGGAATAAAACAATGGCGATCGTAGTTAAACTAGATGGCGCCACAACCGTAGCCACCACGGTATTCGGTTAAATATAATGAAATTGAATCATCTCTTAAGCAAAATTGTATAGATAGATATCTTTTTATACAAGCTGTTAGTAAAAATTATCAGCATTTCGAAGGAAGTCATCATTGAAAGAATTGCAGCGGAAGAAATTCACCGATAGATGGCGTGACTCAATCTCTGCTTTATTCGTACATGATACAATGTTTAAAAATAGTCAAAAAACAGAACTGTTTCACAACACGGCTGCTACTTTAGTACTAACACACATGCATATATTACAATTGCGTACAACCGCTGAGAATAAAAGTGGTTTAAACCTTATGAAGTTACACTCAGTTGCTAATTTTCATTGAAGTCAGCACCTTTTTTTATTCCAAGCGATTCACAAAATGTTATTGTTGGAAAGTGAACCCTCCCGCTTAGGCGATACGATTCTATTTACAAGTAACAGTTCGTCCGCTCAAATATGTGCACGCTTCGATATCCCGCCACAAAGAAGCCGCCGTCTGGAGCCGAAAGCGGCATCGGCTACTTTAAACTTGCACACCCGCAGTATACAATGGTACGCCGCGTTGAATATTTATTTCGCTAGGAATTAAAAGTGCATTCAGAATAACGAAAAAGAAGAATTAAATAATACATTGATGAAGAGAATAAATATTACACACAAAGATATGGATCTCAACAGCAAAGCTATTGTAATAACGACACAAAGTGATTCGGAGGGTTCAGGTGACTTATTACGTGGTTTTTTGATTTTCTGTATTAATTAAAAAAATTAGTTACTAATACTAAATGATTAACTTATTTGTTTTAGACATGAATTTTCCATAATAGCATGTGGGTGTACTGCAAACTATTTGAGCGCACAAACTGTATTTGGAACATCCAATTAAAACTTACTTTGAGATTTGCCTATTTAGTGCACATATTATACAAAAGATGTCACCAGCAAATATAAGATGAGTAACGATAAATTCAAAATTAAGAAATGATTCGTTTGTATGATTGAAATGGAATGGATTGTGCTGATGATAATGGAATCAAATCAATGTTAAAATTTGTCTATTTATACATATTGCTAGTGACATCTACCTCCTAAAATTGCGTACTAAAAATATTTTCAAGTATATTTTTTTAAAACACACTTGTTATCATTTTCGGGAAATGTTGACTACATTCACAAAATTTTAACGTTAGTTCAACGTGATGCCCAGCGGCCCAAACTAAATACAATATTACCTATTTACAGTTATTTAAAATCCTTAACGCATTGAACATGAAGGTAATAGTTACAAATAGGAAGTTCTCAATTCCTTGCAAATGACCTTTAGAAGTGCTTATTTCAGTTTAATTTGGACCTTATTCTCGAAATATTATCTCATTTAGAAAAATACGTGGCAAGAATAAATCCATTTAAAGTTATTATTATATAAATTTTAGCCCGTATTTTACAATTAATGATTAATGTAAGAACCACTAAGCAAGCACAGACGGAGGAAAATTCGAAACCTGAGCCGCAGGCGAGTTCGTTGGCACGTTTGTAATTGCCGTACCGCCCGTGTGTGTCATACACGTGCGAATACATTTATTTTTTTAATACCATAATTTTAAAAACATATAATGTTGCCACAGTCGCGGAACTGGACAAAGATGTCTTATAGTAAATGCATACCGTCTGTCTTTTCAGCATCTAATCATTTTATTTCGATCTTGTATAGAACCTAGTCACAATAAAGTGACAAATTAAGTGGTGTATGATCCAACAGATCACTGTATTGTGACAAGGTTCTATGGAGGGTCGTAATACAACTGGATCAGCTATAAATGTCTCTTCAATGCTATTATAGATGGATTTTTAACGTCACTTAGTGCTAGATCTATTTGTGCAATATTGTAAAAATATTTAATAAAACAACCAATATTGGAATGGATTTTAAATGCAAAGAATACTTTCTAAAAATGGCGATGTTTATTACTGATTAAATTCGTTAATTATTAGACTTTAGAAATAAACCAAAGAATGTTTACTAAAATTGAAAACATTGTTAAAATTTACAACGATAAATTAAAATTGTCAATGTGTTTTGATTTGATAATTTTCAATAAAAAATACATATACCGACTACAGTCCAAAAGGCTATAGTTTAACTTCAACCATGTTTCTCTACCCTGGAAATAAAATTAATCAACGGATTAATAATATTTACCTATAACCACGATTAAATCGCTTCGCTTGTATGTAAAATGGCGTACTGTAGTCGGGACAACTCACAGTTAGTGCACTCTTGTAAAACGTAAAATTTTACTATAAAATAAAATCAGAGTTTTACGTGTCCCTTTCACCTCCACGTGACTGAATAACTCTCATATTGGTCACGTGATCCAAAAGCAAATTTAGTAATACATGGAAAAGCGGCATCCATATTAGTTTTCATATCAAACAAAACTATCATTCACTAACGGAACGGAACGAGAGACCTTCCCACAAATGTAAGATTCTGTAGGCTTAGTTCTTTTTTTTCTCCAAGAAACTATGTTAATATTTGTAGCCGTTTACAAAATGCAGCTTGTTAAAGTTTAATTTAATTAAAAGTTAATTAGTTCAACCCTAACAGCGTTTTCGAACACAATGGCTACGCGGAGTATTAGAGTTGGCACCGTGATTAAAAATGATTTATTTTTATATATATATATATATATATATTTTGTTTAAACAAACGTATCTAATCATCTTTATATATAATATTTTCTGCAAGGTCCCTCACGTCGTTCCACATACTATACATTAAAAATGATTTATTAAAAAATTAAGCCTAGCTTTAGCCCACGATTTCGGAATTCGATCACGATATTTCGAGAATTTATTTTTTCCAGATTTTATGGACAAATCATTTATATCCGTTGGTCCATTATGATGTGAAAGACCAACAAACAAACGCATTAATTATGGATTATAATAGTGATTTTGAAGTTGGAATCCGGTATACAGTGCTACTTGCCAAATAGAAGTAATTGCATCAAATGAATCTCCATCGTCAAGTAAATTAGAAACAAGAAAAAATCAAATGTAGCTTTTAGACTAGAAACCATGGGCGAATAACACGAGGACTGACAGCCTTACGGAAATAAGCCGAAGCTGCTAAAACCCGGTTAAGCTAGATGGCGCCACTACCATAGCCCACGGGGTATTCAATCAAATACAATGAAATTTAATTGAGCAAAATGGCGTGGATAGTGCGTCGTGCAACTACCGGCTTTCGAAGGAAATCTGTTCCAAACAATAACCCGGCAAGAAATTCAAGAAATTCACCGATAGATGTCGTTGCTGACATGACAAAATTTGCTAAAACTTTGGTTTTAAACAACATGGTGTTGAAATAATTCTAAAATGTTACTATTAGAATTGAACTTAAATGTATTATTATTTCGATGTCCGGGTTCCAGTGTGGGATCTTTTGGGTTAGTACTTTGAATATCTTCGGTCAGTTGTCATGAAAGAAGTAAAATGTACGGACAGGCTTATTTATAGATAAAAGTAGAATGTTTGAGTAAATATATAAGAACTGCAGAGGATAGTGAAATTGTGTTAAAAGAGTTTTAATATACAAAATATGAAACAATAGAAGCCATATGGCAAACATTGTTAAAATCGATATTTTTTTAAATGGACACCGCTAAAAATGTTTTTTAAAATATATCACCACAATCAATAGTTTAGTAAAAAACAATCATACAATTTCGATTTTATTATATTGGACGATTTAGTTGCATAATATAACACTGGATGGCGTTGCAATACTTAAGCGCAACACACAGAACGCGTCGCGACGACCCGCTCCCGTCCCGCGCACGCATTCTGTGTGTATTGCGCCTTAAAGGTCGGATAATAAGAATACACAAACTATTATTAGGGTTACGTGACCTTAAATTAAAATTAAAATCCTTTTCTCATAAGACTGTACAATTCCCGTATCACTTTTATTCTTATAGTTAATGTTCCAACCAAGAGATGGCGTTAACATCAATCCTTGATTTAGATTTAATTATACTTACACGCAGCTGATTCGTGCCATGTCCGTTAGGCAAGGAGAGCTATCTACACGTTAGTTCCGCTATTCACCGTAAGATGGCGTAGTCTTCCATGTAAGCAAAAACACTTTTCGCTTAGCTATTCACCACGAGACGGCACTCGCCGCTACACACTACATTCAACACTCACTAGATGGCACTATCCAAAACATTACTCCATTCATTTTGCTTAGACACGAGAGTGCGCTTCAAACTAGTGCCGCTACTCGCCGCGAAATGGCACTGTCCACTACGTGTACTAGCTGCTCGCCCCGGGTTCTCTCGGCGGAAGCGACTGCGGCTGCGCGAACTGATTCACCATCTTACTCTGCATCATGTTTAGGAGGATATCGCTGTACTGCTCTATTAGCGACATGTTGTTGGATTCTGTGGACAAGTTAAAAAGAATAGATAGAAATACATACCTATTTTTTTAATAATACTATTAGATTAGGTTTTTTTTCAACAACATGAACATGTTTTCTTTTTCATGCTTTAATGCTCACTTGAGTACAATATTAGCCTTGAGTGGAGAGCGCAGACTATTAAGAGGAGTGTAAACCTACACCTTTTCATACAAAAGGCGATAACGATTTCCACCCCTTAAATGTTAACAAATGTTGACCAATTTTTGATAGATTGTAAGTCAGAACAAAATCTAGGTCTATATATACGTTTTGCTTTTTTCACTATAATTAATAAATTTAATTTAATTGTTGTTTTAGTATTCGCATACAAAACAAATTTCGGCGATTATTTGATTTTGTTCATCTTTAATCAATATTCAAAAACGTATAAACCTAGATTTTGTTCCGACTACGATAACCTATCAAAAATTGGTCAGAATCAATTGACACGACTATGCGTGACAGGCTATACAGGGTAAAAAAGACCTTAACTGGCTGGACTTAAAGTTGAAAATCGTGTTCCGCACAGACAAGCTTGGCGGCCAAAAGGCGTAACAAATATTACAACTACTCCAAGTGCATTGACCACCGCCATCTACCGAGAAAACACCAAAAATTTAAATCAGCGCCATCTGTATTGAAGTTCCCTAACTCCTAACCTACCTTTGGTGACGAGATGCTCCAACTTCTGCCGCGTGCTGTCCACATTGAGCCCGCGATATTCGTCGGAGGACAAGCTACTGGGGCCCTCGCCGTTCTGAGCGACCGCGCCTCGCAACACTTTCTGCGTTTCGAGAATAGCCGCTTCTAGGCCTGTTGAAATAAAATAGATATTAGTAATAATATTTTTTCTATAGATGGCGTTAGTATGTATGTATGATATGATGTTATGAATAGAAAATATATTTTTTGTTTTTATGACTAAAATTGTGCTTTAATATTTTAGTTTTATTCGCTTATTATTAATGTGTGATAATTAAATAAATAAATCAGAGGACAATCTTTACACAAATCGATCTAGTCCCAAAGTAAGCTCTAAAGGCTTGTGTTATGGGTACTAGACAACGATATACATACTTATATAGAGAAATAAATACTTAAATACATAGGAAACATCCAACACTCAGGAACAAACATTCGTGCTCATCACACAAATATTTGCCCTTACCGGGGATCGAACCCGGGACGCTACCTTCAGAGGCGGGGTCACTACCAACTAGGCTAACCGCATCGTAATGTTTTGATTGTGTTGTATAAATTTTAAGTTACAATTTAAATTGTTCATTATTAATTTGTGATGACTTATATTATATTTTATTATTTAGCGTTTTGACGATCTCGAGTTTGAATTCATATATTTTGACATATAATGAATATAATGTAATTTAATTTGAAAAATAAATTAATGTAATCTAATCTATGCTTATGTAACCAAACGAAACTGGAGTAAAGGCAAATTTAGCGCAAACAGATATTTATCAGTTACTTTTAGCTTTAGCTTAGCTTAGCTGAATAAAAGTAACACAGGAAGCCTTCTAAAAGGATTTTGATGGGACTATAACAAAGATACCGAAATTTTAAATATAAAGTAGAGTTAAGCAATCAGTAAAGAAGGGTTTTCTGCGCGTACGCAGTCGCGGGCGCAGCTAGAACAATATATAATTTGGTTCTTGACCATTTTTTAATAAATATTTTTGGCTGCCTGTTAGCTCATTTTAGAAACTGTAAAAATATTTTTCAAATTTTGCTCGCACTGTTAATTTTTTTTATTCAATTTGCCACTAAAACGCTATCTTGCTGTGAGCCGTCGCGTGTGACGTCAACTTACTTAAACCGGTTGTTAACGTCAAAAAAGGTATGTGATTCTACGTCGTGACTTAGAAGTAAAAATTTAAGTTTTTAATTTATTAAATTGTAAATAATCTTGATTTATTTTTACATATATACTGTTCTATAACGTACTGTTGCGGGTTATGCTACCGTTCAACAGAAATATATTAATACTAGTGGACCCGCCACAGCTTCGCCCGCGGTATTTTCCATACCAACCTTATCACCCCTTTAGGGATGGAATTTCGAAAAATCCCTGGTTAGCGCACCTTTAGGGTACTCGAGGAATGTCTCCAAATTTCAAACCTCTAGGACCGCCCGTTTTAGTTGTGCGTTGTCTATAACCGAGTCACGGTACTGTTTTATATGGATAGATTGTTACTAGTGAAGTAGCCAATTCCACTCGTCTGTCTGTGTATGCGTGGTGTGCGTACCGCTAATGTCCGCGGCGGCGCCGGGCTCCTGCCGCAGACTGCGGTACAGCTGCACCACTTTGCTGGCGGTGTGAGTCAGCTGTTCCGTCAGCGCTGAACACAGCTGCGAGGAGGACACTGGAAAAAAAAAATACGGGGTGGGCCATACATTTTTGCACTTTTAGAAACATATCAGAGACAAAACTACAAATGCTATTTTAATAGGTATTTATTATACGTAATTAGTATATGTATTTTATAGGGTTCCATACCCAAAGGGTAAAACGGGACTCTATTACTAAGCCTCCGCTGTCCGTCCGTCTGTCTGTCCGTCTGTCACCACGCTGCATCTCATGAACCGTGATAGTTAGACAATTTTCACAGATGATGTATTTATGTTGCCGCTATAACAGCAAATACTAAAAAACTACAAAGCGGGAAAATTCCTATCTCCTCATTAACCGGTAGCCGAACTGATCCTTTAATGAACCGGATTAAGGGATCAGTTGGGCTACCGGTTAATGAGGAGATAGAAATTTTCTCGCAGTAACCGGTAACCGTATTCGTTAGCATATATTCGCTATATTATTACCGACGTTTAAATGAACCGGTAAATTGCGTTCACCAGAAATGAAATTTGTAAAAATAAGATTTTCCTTATAAACTAGTTTAAACAACAGTAACCGTAACCCGAACCAGCATTATTTCTGATTCGGAATCAACAATCGAAACCGGTTTCCGGGCCCTGGTTTTAACTATCTAATAAATTGAGCAAGCAAGCAATTAGCCGAATTTTTTATTTCTATTTTATTCATAGATTTTTAGAAACCATGAAGAATCCTTAAAACTAACTATTGGTGAGCCCTGGCTGACCAAAGGACTTACTCTGCGGGTCCGGCGCCGCGTCGGGCTTCGGTCCCGGTCGCGGGCGCTGCGCAGGCGCAAGGCGCGCGGTCACTTCGCGCGCCTTTGCAGACAGCTCGCGCTCCGAGCCACTACGACCTGACACACATTAATTTATTCATATCATATAAGAATTTATTTCGGAAAAATTTGTTGGGGACAATTTAGAACCAGTAAACAATTTTTACTGAAGTCTTTGTATCTGATTTTCTGTCTGTCTGTGCACGAATCACGCAGAAACTACTGAACGGATTATGATGACACTTAGCATAGTCATACATTATACCTCAGGTCAACATATAGGATAGTTTATATCCTGAAAAATTAGAATGTTTCTGAGGGCATAAATAGAAAAGAAACCTTATGTCATAATTATTACTAATTCAATTTAAATAGTTATTTCCTGCATCTAGCGGGCGGTAGTGCTATACTACTTTGGTCATTACAATTGTACTTAAAAATGCTATTCACCGCTAGATGGCCAGAAAATCTTGGAATAAAACATAAGATACCTTTCCTCCCAATCCCTCACAAACAAACTCACGGGCATATCTAGTTTATTTATAAAAGCCAACCGCCAAATATCGAAATACATGTAACTTACCACCAACTATAAGCTTAAAGGCAACGCCATCTATCGTCAACTGGTCCTAAACTAACAGCGCCATCTACCGTTGACAACTATGCGCCAAGTGTATGTTGCGCTATTCGCGCGCTACACTTAGATGCTAACAGCGCCACCTACCGTTGACAACCATGCGCTAAGTGTTCGCTCGCTACACTTAGTTGCTAACAGAGCCATCTGTCGGCCTCACTCACCTATCCTGCGGGCGTCGACGCTGCCGGCGCGCGGGCGGCTCGGTTTGTCTCCCTCGCACTCCGAGCTCGACTCTTCTTGCGCGCCCGTGGCGAGGCACACTGCGGTTAGTTGCGTGATTACTACTTGGCAGTGGGTTATTTTATTATCATAGTCGAAAAGGGTATGCTATTTCTAAACGTCAGACGTACACACTCAGATAAACTCGGTGCACACAACGTTGACAGTTCTCTAATAAATATATAATATTTTAAGTTTCAAATATGTACATAATATTCATTATTAATTGTGAAATAAATTAAATGGGTCAACGATTTTCTCATAATCCTTTGCTCCATTTTTGCCAAACCAAAAATAAATTGGTTTATTTAATATTTAGGAGGGCGTCGTATTTCCTGTGGTGCCCTCATCGCTGTCGTTGTTTTCTATTAAACGAAAGTATATTATTAAAATCGAAGCCTTCTTCTTCTTTTTAAAATTAAACATAACTGTCAATGTCATAATGTTAACGAACGGCTAAGGCGTGGAATTCCCTGCCTGCAGACTTGTTCCCAGAACGCTACAACTTGGGTCTTTTCAAGGAGAGAGTGAATAGGCATTATCTAGGTGTGCATGCTCCATCGTCGACCTCATCACTTTCCATCAGGTGAGATAGAGGTCAAATGCACATCTATCTTAATTAAAAAAAAAAAAAATACAGTTGCGGCCACTTTTCCGTTTTAAGTAATCGTGAAAAAGAAACGAATATAAGGCTTTATTACATAGCATATAACCTTGTGAACGCCACAGTCGGCTATGCCCGTCAGCAGATTTCCGTGCCCCTGACGCCACGGCATACCGTTTTCTACACATTTTGTCGGCTACAGCGGTCGTTCGGCGTCCGTGGCGCGCATTCTCGCATTCAGCGGCGGCGTTCAATTTTAATAAAATACTTTAGTTTAGTAGAAAACACAATTCAAGTGATGATGGCGCCACTGGACAGCGCCCTCCTAATGAAATCGTAGTCAAAACGCTTCTAAATCTACACTGTATTAAAGTCCAAAAAACGAAAGATCTATAAAACATTGAAATAGCACACCCATACGATTACTAGATACGATTATTGCAAGTGATTTTTAAATGTACACACTATTAAAGCTGGCGTGCCGTTCTGTACCAACCCTTAAAGTGCACGTTACAAAAATTGTACGTCAATGTATGGCTAGCAACTATAGGCGTCTTCCTCTAACGTAAGAAGTAAGAATAAGACGGCATAGTTGCCGGTTATAAATTGCCGTAATAAATTGCTCGTGTAACGGCCTTTAGGGCCCCGCGCTCTGAATACGTTTGACTGCGACTTACAATCGCTGCGATGTCACTTGATATTGTGGAACAACATACAGATAGTGAATAATCGTTTCCCATCGTATTATCTCGGAAACGTTCATATTTGTCTTGCTACTTCAATCAGCCTCAGTACCCATCGAGACAGCGTAGGGGAAGCTCGCATCGCGAGATTAATACTCGATATAGAGGGGTTAATGCCTATGTTAAGATTTTTATTATTTCAAGTTTGTTTTCAGTTCTGTCCTGCCGGAGGCCAGTGGAATTTCTCGACGAACAATTCTCGGTAGTTCGATTTTTGTTAACACTACATTCTCTATATAATTTGATCGTGGTGGTTTTAACATCTCAGTGTGATATACTTCAAACTCGTGGTTTGACGTTTGTCACTGATAAATAAAGTACCCTATTTATTTAATAGAAACATGTCACTTATTAATACAATAATTCATAGACACGTCGGCAGCATTCGGAACTATAATTTGTTCCGAGTTTTCACGATGGGAAAGGATTATTCAGTACATCTGTACTCAGAAATACAGTAATGGAATGGCGCGATCAAAGATATCAGAAATGCAGGAACGGCTCGTTCAAAGCATATTGATTTACTGTTTATATTCTATGGTCGAGTTCAATTCGGTTTATATTTAATTAAGTGCAATGCGAGTATTCGCCACAAGAATAGAAGAGAATAGTGCACAGTTAAGAAAGACGTAATCTGAATAGTTACATTTAAATGAAAAATTATTTGGTTTGGTTTGTCAAAACATAAATTCCCAACTGTATATCGGCTTTTTTTTGAGATAGATTATGGGTTAATGTGCCTCTTCTAAAATGGTACTTTCAGCTGAAAAAATGTTCATTTAATCATAAAAATAAATCATTTCTTACAAAGACTTCTGTCTAACAAAGTCATTACAAGATTTTGTAAAAATTCTGCTGAAAAAAAATTACAATATCGAAAGTTAACCACATTGTTGTAAAAACTTTTAATGCTTAATGTCCTTTTAATGCTTATCCCACCATCACAGGAAGACGATTATAGTTGCCTGTATGTTGCTCGTTCGCAGGCACCCTAACTCACCCGAGCTGTACGCGTTGGCGAGCGGCCTGCGGCGCGCGCCGGCCGCTTGCTTGTTCATCGAGGAGATGGTGGGCCGCATGAGGCCCGCGCCGCGCCGCGCCGGCGCCGGGTCCGACTCCGAATCGCTCTGTCCACCCGAAATCAAATATTATTAACTAGTGGATTTTCCATACAATCTTCATCACCTCTTTTCACCCATTTAGGGATGGAATTTCGAAAAATCCCACCTTAGTGCGCCTCTACGGTACTCGAGGAATGTCTCCTCCAAATTTCAAACCTCTAGGACCACCCGTTTAGGTTGTCCGTGAGTCACGGTACTGTTTTATATGTATTGATCATTGCTATATTATTCACATCCTTAAGACATAAATAATCTGCATGGCGGAAGCAAAAGAGAACCATTTTTTCTAATTATAACCGGGTACCGTACCTCGAAAGGAAAAAAACGGAACCTTTATAGGATCACTAGTGTGTCTGTCTGTCTGTCCGTCTGTAGCAGCCAATTTGCTCCGAAACTACTGGACGAATTGAGTTGAAATTTGGTACACGGGTATTTGGTAAGTCGATGACCGCGACACAGACGCGTAACGTAAATAAATGAATTTTAACCACGGGGGGCACTTTTGGGGAGTAAATTAGAAAATTAAAAAAAAAATGATTGCAAACTATAGGTATATCGTGTGTCATATCAGATATGATATGACACACGAATAAAAAAAATATATATATAAGATCCTCATAATATAAGCCCTTTCATTTGATAAAATGAAAGGGCTTATATTATGAGGATCTTATATATATATTTTTTTTAAGAATTTTAAGATCGATAGTTTGGAAGTTATTTAGGAAAAATGGCGATACTTGACCTTTTTTCTTCCCCTCTTGGGCCTAAAATTGTGAAAACAGATAATATAATAGCAATTTATTATCTCGAGCGGTCTCGCGAGATTGAAATTCCAATCCCGCGAAATCTCGAAATTGCCATCTCACCCCGAGTAGGCATTGCCTAGTTGCACTATCACTGCACCATCGTGTCAATTTCACGTTATCTGCCTAATGTTGGCTGTCAGCAAGGGTCTATGCGAAGTCTATTGGATACATGCTCTATATTTCAACGTACCTGGTTAAGCACTCCAACGCTGCTACTCCTCGTCATATTCGACTTGGTGTGCCGCGGTGCGGGGCGCGCGAAACCGCTCGGAGACTTGCCGGCGCTCGGCGACACCGCTGGCTTGCTCGCCGCTGTTACGAAACACTTAGTTGATAACAGCGCCATCTGTTGTTGTGTTACTGAGTTGCGTGCTAGTTGCTGCGACTTCACATCACAACAGATGGCGTGGTAAACGGGAGGCCTTAAATTTTGATAAATATGTAAAAACAGCGCTATCTTACGGTCACAATGTAATCTTCTTTGGTCTAAATTATGTATTTTTTTAACAGGCGGAGTAAATAGAAAAAAGTTGTTTCTAATGTAATGATTCTTGAGTCGAAAAATCTTATTATCTTGATAATATAGAAACATACACACATATTTCGTATTAACCCGATAAACAGGAATATTTAAAAGGTTACCTTTTAAATAAATTTCTATACGACCAAAGACTAAAATATGTCTTCTCAATATAACAGTGGTTACACTAAAAACTAAGAATAATATATGTAAAAGTAATAAATAAATAAATAAATAAATAAATAAGTGTTCATTATAAATACTAAAAACAAGCAGCGTGGTAGCGATATGACAGCGGTAAGTATGAAGCAATGGTACAAGCATACACCATATCCAACAGAACATGCAATAGAAAGTAATTATTATATTATATAGCATACTAAAAAGTACAAAATGCCCTCATCACCAAGGTAATATATTGGCCTCGTACACACAAAACAAATGAGCCCAAACTCGAGTGGTTTACTAGTAGTCATTGAAGAGCTCCACTATCCACCTCCTGGCTCCATGGTCAGATCAGCTCGACGGTACCAAATTATTGTATTGTCATCCGAATTGCATACACTTGCAACGATTCAAATCGTTACGACAATTAGATTAAAATTGACTTCTAAGATTATACAACATTGTTTGTTAGGCGGAGTTTATGGCATATTCCTCATCGCTTAGATCTACTCTAAACTTCCTTCTGACTGCGCCTTCTTCCTCAAAATTTTACTTCTTTCACTTCTCAGACTGTTTGTGGAACTTGCCTTCGGATTTAAGGCGTGCTAAATCTCTTCCTATATTTTAAAGATTTATTAAAACAGCACTATTTAATAATTTAATAATAATACCTTTGTAATATGTCCACTCTCTTCCCCCATATATATATATATATATATATATATATATATATATATATGTATCGTATGAGCTGTATTTAGTACTTTGTGGTTGTGCAATTAAAATGTTAACTATAGTTTCCACCACCTACCTTTGTAAATCTCTCTTATTTACAACATAAAACATATTGGAACAAGACAAATAAATAAGCTACAACTTACAACTTAAACAAAAGGCGATTTTATCGCACAGTACCGATCTCTTCCAGACAACCTTTGAAAGAGATAACGTAAGAGAGACTTACATAGAACTTACTATTAATTCAGGCCAAATTAAGGCAAGCTGCACGTTCAGCCTTCGATATAGTTTCGCCCTCACACAGCCAGTTATTTTCTGAAGAAACCCACCACCAAATATTAAGATGATTTTTGTACTGTGCTATAATGAGTACCAACAATCCACTACCTGGTAGCACATAGGACCAGGTACCACATAGAAAGTGCTTTGATTATAAAACTACATTAATTACATATACATATTTTTAGCATAAAACCCCTTGGTGTGTTAAACACAATACTATATCTAGCTTCTAAGAGTGCCATCGAATCATCATCAAAGTGCGTCTTTAATTATTAAGGGCCTTTTTTTAACATCCAGCCCCTTAATTTAACACCTAGCCTTTTTTTATATTAATCTGCTTTTACCACTTAACCACTTATCCCTTTTCAACATCTAGCCCTTTTTACCATTAAGCCCTTATTTAACCACTAACCCCTTTCCAGCATCAAGCCCATTTTTAAGATTATCAACCCTTTTCAACCTTTTCAGTCTTTAACCGCATTTATTTTCAATTGTTCATAATTATTAATAACTACTATTTTTATACATATACTTTCAATTTTCTAAGGATGAAATTGTATCAATGGATCTTTGTTGTCCAATTTATTTAATTTTATTATTATTATTATTATTATTATATAATGATTCACGAAAGATTTAATTTCGCTACCTCATCCCTTAATAAATTTAGCCCCATTTTAACATACAGCCCCCTTCCAAACACAGGCCTTTTTAAAAATTCTGTCCAATTTTAACTTTAGCCCCTTTTCAACATCTAGCCCTTTTTTAACATCTAGCTTCTTTTAACAAGTTCCACTTTAACCTCCTTTATAAGTGCCATCACCAAGCCCCAAGCTCAAACCTTGCGTCCTCGGCGCAGGAAGGGGCTTCGCGGCCAGGTCCGAGAGCGAGATGGCGCGACGCATGCCAGACTCTTCTTCTGGCGCGTACGGTGAAGGGTGCGTGCGGTTGGCTGAACAACATGCTAGGCTTAGTCTTCTTACCTTATTAATGGCCGTGTGTTTATGACTAATGTTTTTTTTTCTGTAGGTGAATATTCGAACGTTTCAACCGCTGTCATTATAGTGAATTTGTCGACAAATTGACGGAATTATTAGCGATTGAAATACAAACGCGAGAAAATAATGTTGGAATATGTTTCTTGGCGTCAGGCCTACACCACTGCATCGAACTTCATAAACCAAAAGTCCTCTCCACTGAACGTCATTTCTACTCAAGAATGAAGCGGTTGAAATATATAATGTAAAGAATTTTAACCGGGAAGATGGATATAAGTTATCGATTTCGGAATCCAGTGATGAGGAAAACTCCATGTGGAAAACTCACACGGCTGGAAGATGCTGGTACCCATCTGTTGCAATACGGTCAAAACTTCGAGGTACATGATATTGAATTATCGTGGTTGTCCCGTTTTTCATACAAATGAACGGACTTGACAAGTAACGCCTACATCTGACAAAAAATCCGCTGTCCCAGGAGAAACATAGAGTCATGAAAATATGAAGTTAATTACGTATGTTTCATCAATATTTAGTACACAATTTGGCGACAATGACGTGCGGTTAAAACGCAGGAGAATGACCCTCTATGTAAAATATTGTCTTACTGGTACCAGGTTGGATTTTTTATTCCTCAAAACGGCAGTGTTTGGCTGACGTCTGGTAGTTATTTTTTTTAACCCAAAAATCGCTTTCTTAAATTTATTGATATTTACAAATAATAAACTTCATTTTTGGTGGCTAAGTAACAAAATATCAGAAAGCGCTATCATGAGAAGCAAAATTTTACTGATTTTTGCTTTAGCTGGAAGTCTTTATGCTAATCCCTAAAATAAAAAGTTCTTTGCTCATAATGCTGACAAAAAGCAAAAAAAAAAAGAAAAACAGTCACGTACACACCAACTGCACAGGTGCATATGCTATATGCCACGTCGAATATCAAAAAACGTGAGCCCAATATGCAGTTGGTAGGAACGAAGCTTACATCCCATGCAAAATAACTCATCTTATAACAATAACAACACTGAAAGAAACTAAAATTATTAATGATGCTCGCATGCTGTTTATCATAGGTCTCTTTCTAATAATGAAAGAGACAGATAAACGCTGACATGATAGCACACCAATGCTATTTCCGATTACCGATCATATGAGAAAACCTTCGTGAATTTTCGTAGTTCTAAGTATTATCGAAAGCTTTTTCAATTAAAGGATGCTTTAGTTTAAGGACGGTATTAAATTTTGCTATTTGGCAAAAGTTAACCAGATAATTAGTCATGGTACTAGAGGTAGAGTAGAAAATAATGAAAACATTGCTTTGAACTGTAACGTTATTGACATGGCCGGTTGCAAAATATCAAGATATCCCAGAACTTCGAACGAGGGTTCTAACAAGATCAGTAATACCACAGTGCATTCGCAAAATTCACAAAACACTACAATTAAATTCATGCGGCAGAACGGTAAAATCCATGCTCCCAACCTTGAGGAACAAAATGCGACGGGAGGATAGGCGAGTGGATGGGAACCCTTTTAGCCAAAGCAGACATCCTTACGCAACCCCCTGGATGCAGAACAGGTCTAAATTTCGCACACGGAATTCTGTTTTCCATACACAACCGAGGAGTTGGCACTCGTATCAACTTTCTAAATGGAAGTCTAGGTCTACTGAAATATAGAGATAACCTTTTTGGTGAATTGGTACAGCTCGAGCTGGTTGTAGACGATTCATAATTCTCACTGTCTAAGTGAAGATCTGTCTTTGGTATCACCATTTCATTGTAGACTCTTTGCTTTAGCATTTTAGGCGCTGTGTCAGTTTCTATGGTGTTGTTAAGTATAACGTTAGTGTCTGGATCGTTACCAGCTTCGCAACTCGCTTCTATGGGCTCTGTAACGAGGCCTCCTATTTGGTCTGAATCTAGGATATCTGGAAGACTTAGATTACGTTTGATTTCTTTTCCGTCCGAGTTGGTTTCAGTGTCAGTGTCCGCTTCTTCTAATGTGAGCGATGCGAAGTTAGGCACAGTTTGTTTTGTTGCTAACTTTTCGAATTTTCTAGAAAGCACTTTGACGACGCCTTTGCCGTCATTTATATTTGCTTTAAGCGGTTTCATTCGATATTCTTTTAAAATTTTCTCTTGTAGTATCTTGCGTTCCTCCATTTCGACCAATTTATTAATAATTTCGATTTTCCTTTCAATGTATTTGAATTTCTTTATCTCATCAGTCCTTGCTTTGGGGTCAATGTTTTCTTTTGTTGCTTTATGTTTGTTTGACGCTGATGCGTCGTTTTTAGAAGTCATTTGATTATGATGATCTTTGAAGAACTTGCCATAGGACAATTTATTGTTTTGTTCAGCGTAATAGTCTAAGGAATCTTTGGCAAAGTCATTATTATCCTCGATAACATCCAAAGAGTCCATGCTAACTTGCTTCATTCGCTCCATCCTCTGCGTCGCGTAAACTTCTAGACTATCCATTTGCATTTCAGACTTGTTTTCATTCACATCTTTTTCTTTCACGTACACGTCAAACGTTTTCTCATTATCTCCTGTATCATCTATCGTATTTGAATTTTTATCTTCAAGAGGTTTTTTGTTTGAAATGAAGTTTTTGTTGTGTAGTCCGTCTAATTTTGCTTTATATTGCGATGAAATAGATGAACTCTGGCCCGATTTTTCAAGCCCAGCTTTGAGTCTGTTATTTAGTTTAACGGAAGACGTCCTTTTCATTGGTTTTGGAGGTTTATGCGGTACGAACTCCATAGTAATCTTAGCATTCTTCTGTCCGGAAGCTCTCTCGAGACTCTTAGTGACGTTATTTAACTTAGCGCCATTAGCTTTCTGTTTATTAATTTGATTTTTACACATTTTGATTTGCGTATTCTTTCGTATCTGTTCTTCAAATTTCTCCAAATTCTTTTGCACGTGGGAATTTCGTTTTTCCATCAAATTTTTCAATGGGTTCGGCTTCGATGCTGGCTCTAATACGACTTCGAAGCTGCAGCTTTTTGACTTAACCATGGCTTTTGCTTCACATCCTTCCATTTCGCTTTTATACTTCTGGTTTTCAGCAAACTTCGGTTGAAGTGATTTACTGGTGCTTGCCATATAATCCTGCTTATTCAGTCTGGGTATTTCATCAGTAGGCTTATTCAGCCTCGGTATTTCATCAGTAGCCTTTTTCTTTTTCGTATACTGCTGTACGTTGTTACCATCGAAATAATACGCAATATTTTTAGCGGGCGGAGGAGCCGCATGCTTCGAATCGTAAAGACTTTTAGATCTTGTGACCGTTTTGTGTCCCGAAAACTCGGATACGGGAATTTCAAAACCGTATACTTTGTTTTCTGGTGGTTTGGGCATTAGTTTTGGTGGCTGTGTTTCTTTATGTTTTGGTGGCTGTGTTTCTTTGTATTTTGGGCTCGCTTCTCCTAAATAATTGTTGTACATATAGTTACCGAAATACGGTACGTTATTCGGACTCGAACCGTAACTTTTTGACGCATTATCAAACTCGTAGCAGCTTTTACTATTCCTTGGTATCCCTACAGCTTGATTCTCTATATGCTTTTTGGGCTTAGTTCCTTCAAACAGCATTTCTAATGGAGCACTCTTTGTACATTCTGAATCGTCAGACAAAACGCTTTCTAAAGAGTTACAGTTCGTTCGTGAAAGCTGATCATTATCCAGAAACATCTCATCTGAAAGTACAGATTCTTGACTACAACTAGACTTCATATATTTCTTCTGATTTAAAAAGAAACTAGCGCTACTATGTCTGTGCTTCTCTAAATGGTTTTCATCGGGGTCGTTTAAATTTTCAAAAGAGCAGTTCTGCGAGTCATTAAGGTTGTATTTAGAACTGTTCCGCTTCGCTTGGAAAGCTACTTCATTGCCGTATTTAAGGAATATTTCATTGGACACACTTGATCCGTTAGAATTATCACTAAGGACTGATTCATTGGATCTTGTTACGCATCTTTTAGTCAATACACTCTGGCATCTATACATGTTTGAGTAATCCGTGTTGAGGGCCTCTTCATCCATTATATCATCCAGATTCGAAGGCATATTTCTAGGCAAAGTTGAGCTCTTTTGACCAGCTATGTACGAAGGTTTAGCTGGTATTGCTGGCTTGTCCATATATCCGTATATCTCATAGTCTGATACGGCGCGCCGAGGCATTTTGGCTTTCATATGCTTCTTGCATATTTTTTTCGAATACAATTTGTTCTTGCAACTAGCGTCTTGGCTTAAACTGCAATCTTCTAAAGAATCAGACGAGAAATTACCATCGTCTCTTTCCTCTTTCGTCGGCTGTAAATCCAGGTCGTCTCTATTTGGTTCGTAATCATCTAAATCTCCATATTTCTTTGTTATTTCCGCTATCATCTTTCGTGTGTCATTTTTAATAGTATCTACGATACTTTTTCCGTTATCCTTCATGTTCTTATCAAGACCGACAAAGAAACTAAGAGAATTCCTTTTCTTTGGATCTAGAGAATTTGTATTTTGATTTTTATTTTGCTGAGCCCTATCTGTCCATTTACATTCCTCAGACACGGGAGAAACCGGACAAGATTTATAGTTCTTAAAAATACTCCTCGCATTTGGTTTCAGAAGCTTTTTATCCTCCGTATTCTTAGTTAAGTTCAAATGAAAGTTCCTCGGCGGGATTTTAGGAGGTTCTTTTTCCGCCGAAGGGAAGAGTCTGCTAAACACTTTTGAAGTCGGTTTCTTCGACATATCTACTGTAAAAGCTAACGGCTTTTGGGTCTGTTCTATAAAAACCATAGGTTTTATTCCGTATGAGGTGAGGTTCTTTTTTCCTTCTATGTTAGATGGCACGTAAGTCGCATCGTATTCTGGTATATATTTGTTTACGTTAGCGGGGATAGCGTAAGGGTTTTTCTGTCTATAGTCTAAGGATGGGTTGAGGCTGTCATAGTAGGTTAGGCTGTCCTCCTCCGGACAGGTTGGGACTGGTCCTGGCAGCGTGTGAGTAGATGACATGTTAGTGGAGCATAGCTGAGGTTGAGGAATAAGTAAATCGCTTTTGAACTTGGCGGAGGCACTACCGTGCCTAGAGGCTTAATTTTAAGTTTTTTTTTTATAACGTCATCTTTGCGACCATCATCATCTTCATCACCCATCATCACAGGAAGGAAGGCTAAAAATGTATGCTACTGCCATCTTTTGATCATGTTATAAAACTAGTATTTGCCAGCGAATTACTTATCACTCTTTATATTTGTGTCATTGTCACACTTTAAAAATAACTGTGTTTTTTTTTTACTCAAGCATGTATGGCTTTTAGCTTCTAAGTTTTTGAACGCCAAAACAATTATGTCAATTGAAATTGAACCTTACGAAAGTGATCGTAGGTCACTATGACATCGTACGTCCTGTTTTAATTAGTAGGTATATATTATAAACATTATAATTTAAAAGCCATAAATATTTTGCGATGTCCAAAATTAAATCTTAAACACCTCCTACAATAGTTTATATATTGATGTCAACGCCATCTAGCGAAAACCCCATAAACTTACAACTTCACTGTATTTCTCATACGAATATAAACCTTAGCCTTCTTACCGTATGGGCGAGAGTTGCTGGGCACAGCCATGGAGACGGGCCGGTTGCGACGCGAGCTGTCTTTCTCTGGGATATAAGACAGGTCGGTCGTTGACTGGCTGGATTTGAGGTTGGAACGGAACGCCACCTGTTGGGGAGTAGACGTAGTTGACTCTTTAGTTTTAATTTCTAGATGGCGTTATTGTAGTTGCCACATGTGTCAACGCGATTTCTCTGAACCAATCCAATTATATGGTCACGAAATTTAATTAGTTACTGACTATATTTTAAAGACTTCTGCTTCAACTTACTGATTTCTACTGTTAAAAAATTCTTGCTACGGCTGTAATATAACTATGTTTATGCTAATGTCACTGAAGTCTGTTTGTTCGTATTAAAGGATTATGGTCGTTTGTACGAACGAAAGGCTTGAAAAATCATTGTGTTAAAAGAATTTTTAAGTAAAGATGATTTTTTAACGTTAGAATTTTTTTTAAGTTTAGATATATCCTTAAAGATAGAAGATTCTTAAATTTTTCTTAAAGGTTAGAAGAATCTTTGAGTTTAGAAGCATCTTCAAGGTAAGAAGAATCTTTAAGGTAAGAAGCATATTCAAGGTTAGAAGAATCTTTAAGGTATGAAGCATCTTCAAGGTTAGAAGAATCTTTAAGGTAAGAAGCATCTTCAAGGTTACAAAATCTTTAAGTTTAGAAATATCTTTAAAGTTAGAAGAGTTTTAAAGATTAGAAGAATCTTTAAGGTTAGAAGCATGTTTAAGGATGAAGAATCTTTAAGGTAAGATGAGCTTTTAAGGTCAGAATAATATTTAAGGTAAGAAGAATCTTTAAGGTTAGAAGAATATTTAAGGCCCAAAGAATCTTTATGGTAAGAAGAAACAAGTAAACAAACACTTATAATACGATATCATAAAAGTTTTATAAAACAATGACTTTCATTTACAGCAGTCAAAGGGTACTCACACTCTCCAGCTGTCTCCTCGTCTCCAGTATTCTTCTATTGAGCTCCTCGCGCCTCCTCGCGGCCTCGGGGTCGAGGCTCTTGCCGGGCGTGCGCGGCGCGGGCGTGGGCGCGGGCGCGCGCGCGGGCGCGGCGCGCGACAGGTGCTGCGCCGACAGCGACGTGTGCCCTGGGGGGCGACGAGCCGTGTCAGCTGAATCTTATCCAGCTAATTGGCCACCTGGGGCCCGTTTCTCGAAGCCTAGTAATATTAGTGTTTTGTTTCATTTTTTCTTTCAATTAACGAGACAAAACACTAATATTATTAGACTTATATGCTTTGAGAAACGGGCCCCTGTAGGCTCTTTTACTTGTCACGTGACCATGACCCCAATAGGGAAGTTTCCTGAAAGATTCTGATTAGTCCGTCATTTACATTACAATTAACAAAATATTTGTTGTATGTAAGCTTAATTAATATAATATGAGATTATTTTTCAAAATAGCGGAGATATGGGGGGCATAATTTTTGCAATTACAAACTTATTAGCGGTGTTGGTAAACTGATCCGACCTATGTCGATGTATGGGGATATCAGTTTTCCGCATTATGAGATAAACACCGTACAAAGGCGAGCTTATCCCTAATGGGATCTCTTCCAGCTAACCTTGCAGTTGACGAGAGAAGACAATGCGTGGATTAAAAAAAATTACAAACAGCCAAAACAGAAACAAACAAATAATAATAATAATAATAATAATAAAATAAATAAACAACAATAAATAAGTGCTATACTTATATGAATATATAAATATGTATTTTAAAATTACCTAAATATTAATTGAAATGTAATGTCTTAATAGATAATAAACTACTTTAGCCGGAAACACTCACCGCCCGGCCCCGCGTCCGGCTCGGCCCCGCTCAAGCTGTCAAACGCGGACTTGAGGAACTGCTCGCGGCGGCCCACCAGGTCGATGCTCTCGCACGACCCGGACAAGGGATTCCGTCCGTTATTGTCGCCGGACGGAGTTGACACCTGCAGACAACATTCATAATGATGATGATCATCAACAACAACAACGACAACATAATAATCATTATTAAGTAGAAACTAAAAAGTAGAAAAGATACGTTGATTTGAATTGACAGGTTTTTTTTTTGCTGTACCTAATAAAACTTTGTTCAAGTTAATATTTCTAAAATTATTATATTCTTTACTAGTGGACCCGCCACAGATTCGCCCGCGATATTTTCCATACAAACTTTATCACCCCTTTTCACCCCTTTAGGGATGGAATTTCAAAAAATCCCTTCTCAGTGCACCTCTAGGGTACTCGAGGAGTGTCTCCTCCAAATTACAAACCTAGGACCACCCTTTTAGGCTGTGCGTTGTCTATAACTGAGTCACGGTACTGTTTTATATGTATAGATGATTAAATACATCATTAAAGTACGAGCCGCGAGGCGAGGCCTATAAACAATCAAAATCTTTGCCATAGTTTACTCCCTAGTTGTGAAAGGACGTATAGTCTATGACGGCATTCAACTCGCGCGGACTGTACCTCGTCGTCATCCTCCTCATGTCCAGACCCACTGAGCGAGGCACCAGCGGTGGGCAGCGCAAGCCGCTCTCCCCACGCCTGCTTCGACCGTCTGACCGACTGTCGGAGCTCCTCCGCGTCCATTGCATTCACCATGAATTCGCTATTGACAAAAAGTTTTAAATAAATATACATATAACCAATCGACGAATAAAAAATCGCCTTATGGCGATCGTAGCTCGGAAATAAGCCGAAGGTGCTACAACCGAGTAAAACTAGATGGCGCCACGACCATAGCCCGTGGGGTATTCAATCAATTATAATGATACAATAAATAAATAAAAAAAGAACAATAAATAAATAAATAATAGGATAGTGATAATCAGATTAAAACTGTCGTGAACTTTCCCGCGCCCTCGGCTCGGGCGTAACGCGCCGCCGCGAGGGCGGCAGTGCGTGGGTTGCAGTGAGCGCGACCGCACTCAAGCCCTGAAGAAGGACTCCATATGAGTCCGAAACATGTCGGACTATTTTTGACAATAAATCGTGAGTAAAGCCGTGTTTATTTCTGGTCTTAATAGGATAGTGCGTTTGATATGGATATGATAAATTGAAATATGAAATAGAATTGAAATCGTAAATTTTAATATTAGTCTTATAATCGAACTGACTTACTAATGAATTATTATTTTTTTATCCACGAAACACCCCTATTGTAAGATTATTGACAGTCTTCTCGGTAAATCGTTACCTTAGACACCTTATATCCGGGAAAATTCAAAAGTTATAACCTAATTCCACGCGGACGAAGTCGCGAGAAAATTCACTAACTAAGTTATTTGATAAATTTCACTAACCCTGGTGTCTCTTCCTCATTATTACCCGGGTAGTAGGTGGGTCGTTTGCTCTCAGAGGACGAAGTTCGTTCCCCGTCGGAGATATCTTCGACATCGCCGTCGTGTTCCGTCGACTCTTGCTCCTGTAACGAGGATGAGGATGAGTATGAGTATGACAATAAATAAAAGTAATATTTAAGAGGACTGTGAAGCAACGACAAAAATCAACCTTTTCATACAAAAGGCGATAACGATTTCCACTAGAGATGCAACGGATAGTGGTTTGGCCGGATACCGGATACCGGATATCCGGCATGGCCATTGGCCGGATAGCCGGATATCCGTCCGCACACGAGCTATCTCTAAAGCTATGTTAGCTTGCGTGGCCTTCGTGCGGCGAGCAAGTTTTAACTTGTTACGAATTGTAAGTGCCGGGGAGACCCTTTGAGGTTAAATACGCGCCTTATTACGACAGTTGGGAATATTCGAACATGCACGACGTGATGTGACATGTTAGTTTTATACATAAATAAAAGGAAACTAAGTTTTAATTGAAGAACAGACGTTGATTTTGTTTATTTCTGATGGCTTTTATTTGTTTTATCGTATTTCTGATCCAAGTTTTTACTATCCGGTATCCGGCCGGATACTGACTCACTATCCGGATAGTAAAATCATGGCCGGATAGGCCGGATACCGGATAGTAGCCGGATATCCGTTGCATCTCTAATTTCCACCCCTTAAATATTAACCGATTTTGACCAATTTTTGATAGGTTGTCAGTCAAAACAAAATGTAGGTCTATACTTTCCCAATATTGATTAAAAATCAACAAAGTCAAATAATGACCGAAATTAGTTTTGTATGAGAATACTAAAACAACTAAAAACGGAATTTATTGATTACAGTGAAGAAACCAAACCGTATAGACCTAGATTTTGTTCTGACTGACAACCTATTAAAAATTGGTCAACATCGGTTAACATTTAAGGGGTGGAAATCGTTATCGCCTTTTGTATGAAAAGCCGTAGGTTCACACTCCTCCTAACAAAACAAGGCGTTGACAAGTGGGTTAATTAACATTGAGAAACAACTTCACAAAAAAAAATTAAAACCTCATATTTGAAACTGCCAAGCGACGAATCATCCGTATGGTGTCGCGTGCGCACCGCCGGCAGGTTTAGCGCCACCTAGCGGGATAGGCGTGAACTTAGATGAACATGGGCTAACTAAAAATTGGCGTGCGAATATTTCTTTTGGAAACAAGCAAACAAACCCAATGCATAGTTAAAAAAAAATTGCTGAAACGCTTAAACTGTTCTTGTTTTAATTTTTGGAAATGGAAAAGAGATTTCTTATCATAAATCTACTTGTAAATAAAGGTGAATGACGACAAAAAACTATAAAATCTGATTTAGTTAAAAAGAATCTAAAAAATTACAAATGTTAATACGTACTATAATATATATATAAATCCACTTTTAAGTAAGAAGCATTAACATAATTATTTTCATGCAACTTGACTGAAACCCGGTCACTTAAATAGTAGCGCCATCTATTGTCAAGTAGCTCGACTACGATCTTTAATGTCTATTAATCGACGATAGATGGCGTTTTTAGGTATCAAACTTAAAAAATAACTTTAAGCTAATGCATGAGCGTACATTTTACACATAAATGAGATTACAGCCAACGAAATAACAAGCTTTAAGCGTAGACAAGACAAAATGATATGATTTAACTCCTTCATAGTGAACTTTAAGTATGAATCTCGTTTAGGACCCCGATAGATGGCGTTTAACACACTTTCATATTTTAAAACTTGACTTCATCCAGTGTCGACCGAATGATCCGTCTGTATCCGTCGATCAGCGAAAGTGACCATAACTAAAGTGCATAATCGATCGTTTCGATCGATCCGACGTCACTTGCACAAGTGTTGTAGCACCCTTATGCTGGCCACAGACGATCCAGTATACTTGCGCAAACCAGCTACCCGTCACATTCTGTTACGAAGTAAGATGATATGGGTAGCTGGTTTGCGCAAGTATACTGGATCGTCTGTGGCCAGCATTAGGTTAGAGCAACACCGAGCCGAATTCGCGCGACCGGGTGACGCCATTTGTCGCGTTTGTATGACAAGACGCGGCATATGTATCGCGAGCAATATAGAAAGTCTTGGGTACTTATCATCTATACAAATAAATAAAATTGAAGTGACTCTTTGTATTGTCAAAATAACAACTTTTTACTAAATACTACCTACTAAAATTTTTGTCTGTCTGTCTGTTTGTTCCAGCTAATGTTCGAAACGGCTGGACCGATTTTGACGGGACTTTCACTGGCAAATAGCGAATGCTATAAGACATAACTTAGGCTACCTTTATTTTAGAAACTGAATTAGGGTTCCGCGCCAGAAAATGTTTACCCTTGATATTATGAACAAAATTTTATCTACACAGATGAAAATGCGTGTGACAGCAGGATTTTTATAAAATTAAAGATATACATCAAGAGAAGTCCATCGATCAATAAACTAAAACAATTGGTCAATAAATGACCGAGATAGAAGTGTCGGAAATTACCTAATTAGACAAGGAGGGAAGCACAGTATTGTGTCGTCATAAGATTGTAGCGCTGTACATTCATACATAAAAGCGTTTAAGAAAGAGACGGACATAACGCAAATTGAAAAATCATAATAATTTCATTATTGCAACGATTATATTTTCTAATTATAATCACGCGGGTGCTCGGATAAATTCGGTTCGATGTGGCTACACCTTAACAAGCATGAAAACATACAGAAAAGCCAACATCACAATGCCGCAAATAAAATATAAAACCTTCTCAACCCTCGGAGATATAGTCAATATGTCGTAAGTTTTCCGCATAGTGTCGTCAAAGTGGCGGAACAACGCCTCGACCCGCGGCAGCTGCGACAGATTCAGCGACTTCGGCCTCTATTGTAGTATTAAATAATGACCATAACCGTATGAGCAAAAAATAAAAAGTAGCATGCGGTTCTATAGCGTAAGTTAACGCCCATAATAGTCCAGTTCCAGGGGTAAAAAACTGTAGTATGTGAATTCGGATTGAGACCTACAGTGCTCGAATAGGTATTTCTTACGAGGCGGCTAGGACGCTCTTGTAAGGTAGGGGAGGGGGGTCGAAAATCCAAAAAAATATAGTATCTGAACGAGTGACATTGCTATTAAACGTCATAGCTGGACCCTAATCTAAAAAAATCACAAAAACCCATTTCTTACGACGTCTTATAAGCAAGTTTCAAAACCAAATTGGTGTCGGTAGATACCTCCAAGGAAAACAGTAGTTAATTCATTATTAATTGGATAAAAAAATAATTGTACGGAGTCTGGAAGCTATCGCTGTACAGCGATCATACCGCCTATCCATCATTACCTGTTGAGAATGCTGCAATCATTGCTTTGCAGTTTGGCGAAGTTTTGTAAATTATTATTGTATTTATTTATTATTTGTATATTTTTTTAAATAGCAATAATAAAAAACCTAAAAAGATACTGTACACTTCTTAAAATCTTCGAAAGAAATATACAGTTTGGTTTTTAATGTAAATTTCACTGGGGATAATATTGCATTTATTTCGTATTCCGGACCCCACTCTCCCCTATCGTTTAAGAGCGTCCTAGCCGACGCGTGAGAAATAGGTATTCGCGAACTGTGGCTCTCAAGCCACACCCCTGCATAGGTATGTCTGCGAATTCATATACCTACTACAGTTTTTTACCTCTGGGATGGCGGACTATAACCTTGTGCACAAAGAATAAAGGAAATTTGCTCTCTAGTTAAGCTACTTCGGTGTCTATTGCTATAATTATAGAAACCATAACCGCGTGCACAAAGAAGGTAGGATATTGCTTTCTGGTTAAGCGACTGTAGTGTCTATGGCAATAAAAATTAGAACCATAACCGTGTGCATACGAAGGAGTGAGTCCTATACGGGGAAACAGAAACCAAGAAACCCCGACCAAGATTTTCAGTGACCTCGTCATTTTATGAAGAGTTCTTATTGCATTTCCTATTGTTTTATTTTACTTTCAAAAGAAACAAGACAATCGGGCGAGTCTATTGTTTCATTTAAATAAAATAAAAACGTATTTTTTTTATACGACACACATTATGGGCATTAGTTGGTACTGACCCTGCTTTCGAGGCTAGCGGTCCCGGGTTCAATCCCCGGTAAGGGCAAATATTTGTGTGAGCACGAATGTTTGTTCTTGACCCTTGGATGTATCATACGCCTTTATTTGGCAAAGGTATGAAAACTATTTTTTATGCACTTCTTCTTTTCTTTGGGGTTTCTAGAACGTAAATGGACTCAGGAAAAATAGAAATAAAAATCTAGGTTTCTCAGGTTTTATGAAATACTATGTTCATTGGAGTGAACATTGCCAAAGATGCAGAAAAACAATGCCAAAATATGGGTAATTTGTCGATATGACGTTCACTAATTAGGTCGCGGCATTCAACTCTCACGCCTACTGTGCTTATATTAATAAATATATACAATATATATATGAACTAAACATCCATGACTCTCGGGTACAAATTCACAACCATTCCTTTTCATCACATAGTTGACTCCTAGCGGGACTCCCTTAAATCACAATCACTAAATATGAGTCTTGACAGGTCACCCAAATTCCCGGTCGAGATTATGTTTATCAAGACACACACTTCTAAAAAAATCGGTTAAAATTGTCTCCCAACAATGTAATGTCATACACACCCGACTGACATACAAACGTCCCCTCCCTGGTACACACAAGTAAACTATTCGGCAAATAAAAATAACCATCACCTGCCATTACATTTAAAAAAGTGCTAGTGAAAGTTAATCAAAGGATATTTATTTATAGAGTCCAATTCAAATTAATTAAATTTAAATTTAAAGTCGCTAAATTTGAAATAAGAATCGTAAAACGCGAATTTGACAGCTTAGTGCTAGTTTGAAGTTTCTTATTTTAAATTTAGTAAACACCAGTCAAATTAAAACTTTCGTGAGAAATTATTAACACTAGAAATAAAACTCGGCTTTACTCACGAATTATTGTCAGAGAGTTATGTTGTTGTTGTTGTTGATTGACCGCGACCGCACTCAACCCCTGACGAAGGACTCCATACGAGTCCGAAAAATGCTGGACTATTTTTATGACAATAATTCGTGAGTAAAGCCGAGTTTATTTCTAGTGTTAATAATTTCTCACGAAAGTTTTAATTTGACTGGTGTTTACTAAATTTAAAATAAGAAACTTCAAACTAGCACTAAGCTGTCAAATTCGCGTTTTACGATTCTTATTTCAAATTAAGCTACTTAAATTTAAATTTAATAGACGGGCACAGTTTCGACTTGCCCCAATTATAACACAGTGCAAGGCAGAATGTTATTTGGAATAATTTTGTTGACAGAACCATGGTTTAATTTAAATAAATAAAAGAATATACCAGAGCTCATAACCGGTTTAGAAATAGCAATTAACATCGTTCTAAAACACTCATCTTTAATTAAGGGAACAGTTTCATCGGAAATCACTTTAGTTACCGGTTAATATTGAAAACGAAATTTAAGGACTCCAAGTAAAAGATATTACTTAACCCGGTTTTTGGGTCTTCATTGGCGCAAATCGAAAACTACAACAGTGTATAAAAGAGATGGCAAATCACTCGCTCTAGTTTTACCGATGCAATTCAAATTAACCGGGTAATTCCGTTCAACAGAAACAAAATTTACAAAAACCGGTTTCGCGGTTAAAATGACGGTAACCGCAACTTAAACCGGATTCATTTCCGGTTCGGGTGAACATTCGAAACCGTTTTGAACAATTAACCGGTTTCCGAGCCCCGGAACATTCACCAATTGATTCTAACAGTCAGGAAAGATTTGCTACAAACGGCTTCCGTTATGAGTCTAGAAGTAAATCATACTTTCTTTTTGCTAGCCCGAGTACGGTTCTAGAAGAACCTACTTTTTTTCGATTTCTCCTATCTATAGAAACACACAAATTCGTTATTTTTACAGAACAATCACCAAAAAGACCATGATTTTAGCACCTTCTAAACATATTTTTACTGTAATAGTTTAAGAGTGACTCAGACCATATATCCAATAGACTCCGCAACATTAAAAGCAAAAAGCCATAAGCGGCGGGGCTAGAAGCAGGCGCGGTCGCATAATGAATGCACCAATCACAGCGCTGTAAAAACTCCGCGCGCCACAACCTTAGCAGCTTTATTTGCTAATAAAAGTAGGATATTTGGTCTGTGTCAAGTTCTTGAATTAACACAACATATGGATGACTCCTGCTATTACCTGCTTGCTGGCGAGCTCCCGTCTCTTGTCGCCGTATCTGGTGTCAGTGCCGCTGTCCAGGGAACTGTCTTTCGACCCGTCAGAGTCGCCACGTTTATCTAGAACAAAGTGGCGTTAACGTCATTGTTGAAAATGAAAATGGAAATATTTATTTTGCAAGTAGACCACACGGACTCTTCCACATGTCTGAATCTACCAGCGCTTCGAAAGGTGACATCTGCTGAGAAGAAACGCCGCAAGAAACTCAGCAGTAAGTCTTATTTCAACTTTAAAATTACATTTTAACTAAAAGTAACACATAAAAAGTGCAACAAACCAACTTTAAAATTACATATAACTAAAACTAACATAAAAAATGCAACAAATAAACCTAATGGGCACAAATTAATTATAGTAAACAACTAATAAGGGACATGTATAGTCTCCGCGTCTGGACAAGTAAATTTAAGTGTCTTAGAGATGTATGAAGTCTCTAAGGGTCATAATAATAAGAATAATAATTAAAACAAAGAAAACATCTAAATTAATAAATCTAGGTTGCATGGAGATGTAGTCTCCATGGTCAAGTATAAAGATGGAGATGTAAGGTCTCCAAATATCAAACACAATCTGAAATAGAACATGTCCTAATAATACAAATATTATTGGCTATTATGCCAAAAAGAAAAGGTCAATAACAGTTTATTAAGGAGACACAATAGGCAACGGAGACAGCGCCAGGAAACGACACACAGACTCCCGGACACTACGAGGTTACACTGTTGCGTTTCTTGGCCTCAGAGCTGGCCAAGCTTCTTTATCATTTAAATAATCTTCAACTCTATAATATCCTTTCTTAAGCAGCGAATCTTTAATGTACCGTTTAAATGGATTAACAGACAAGTCCCATGCTTCAAGGGGAACTTTGTTGTAGAATCTTATGCAGTTCCCCAAAAAAGATTTACTTACTTTCTTAAGGCGAAACTTAGGAACAAGGAGCTTATTCTTACTACGTGTATTAATATTATGGACATCGGACACTTTCTTAAAACCTTTAATATTCTTGCGCGTATACAAAATCACCTCATAATCATAAATATACTGTGAAGCTACTGTAAGGATGTCAATTTGTTTTAACTACTACTGTCTAACAAGACCGGTGTTTAGCTACGAAAATATGCCTAATCATGCCTTCTCTCTCCGTCGCATAAAACGTGCTCTTTTGTGTACGCTAGGGTTATCAGTTTTTGATCCGCGTTACCCAACCACACCAAACATCATAACTGACGACGCGGTTAGCTTAGTTGGGAGTGACCCTACCTCCGAAGCTAGCGTCCCGTATTCGATCTCCGGTAAGGGCAAGTATTTGTGTGATAAGCACGAATGTTTGTTCCTGAGTCTTGGATGTGTCCTATGTATTTAAGTATTTATTTATCTATATGATTATGTCGATTGTCGTCTAGTACCCATAACACAAGCCTTTAGGACTAAGATCGATTTGTGTAAAAAAAGATTGTCCCCTGATTTATTATTATTATTATCTAGGCTACTTGACGCGCCACTCGGCTACCAGCGATTTACAGCTCCAAGCTGTCCGACGGCCGAGCGTGCCTAAAGTGCGGAGTACTGCGGAGTAAGAGGCGGTGCAGGATGGCATGTACCTTGAGTGATGCGGCGCGCCCACTTGCCGCGCGCGGGCGCCGCGGGCGCGGGCGAGTCGGCGGGCGCGGCGCCCAGCCCCGGCTCGAGGCTCTTCTTGGCCCACGACGGCAGGCGCCCGATGCGCAGGCTGTGCAACATAATTACTTATTACCGCTGATAACGTACTGTGCAACATAATGACTTATTACCACATACTAACCTACTGTGCAACATAATGACTTATTACCACATACTAACCTACTGTGCAACATAATGACTTATTACCACATACTAACGTACTGTGCAACATAATGACTTATTACCACATACCAGTTCACTATGCAACATAATTCCTTATTACCACATACTAATGTAGTATGCAACATAATGACTTATTACTGTGGTAGTAATAATGTACTGTGAAATATAACAACTTATTCCACATACTATTGTGCTGTGCAATATAACAACTTATTACCACATACTAATGTGCTGTGCAACATAATAACTCATTACCACATACCACTGTACTATGCAACATAATAAATAACTTATTACTATGTAGTACTACTGTAATGTGCAACATCATACTACGCACTGGACAACATAATACCTTATACTACATACCAATGTACTGCACAATATGATAATTTATCAATAAAAGGCTTCATGCAATATAACCCTTATTTAGGGTCACATTTACGAATGTAAGTAAGTTTTACTAGCTTTTTTTTTATGATTTATAATAATTTTACAACTTCAATCAGTTTTACAACTACCTAGCGTCATCTATTGACCCTACTTACATATGATCAAAAAACTATTTCCCGGATTAAACATAAGCACTCAATATTTTTCTCTGATACTTCAGTTGCTGTTCAACAAATCATTTGTGTTTAGCAGTTTTAAAATGATGCACATTCAAACAAACAAACACATTTATAGGCAAAATTGTGGTACAAATTTAGTATTACCTTCGGTATTTTATCTTATTAGATGATATAATACTCACGTATAGTCGGGTACGACAGGTGTAGTGAATTTATCTTCCATCTCCCTCGGCGGCGAGCCGAGATGAGATTCCGTCTCGCTTTCCGCTCCGCTTATTCCGTTGGGTGCCACTCGTCTGACAAATAAAAAAAGTCTCACTCAACATCCCAAAGTATGATAATCCTATAACTAAGTCAGTCAAGAACTTTGAGTTTTCAAAAAAGTATAAGCATGTTATGATGTGTGCGCGCTAGATGGTAGATTTCTTTCTCCACTAACTACTATGCAGCTGCCGCTACTCGCCGCTAGATGGCGCTATGCGTGACACTCACTTGCCCTGCCGGATGGCCTGCTGCGCGAGACGCGCGCGCATCGTCACCACCATATCATGAGGGACGCGCCACACGAAGATACAGCCGTCTCCAGACGCTGAGATTAGATGCTGGCAATCCGGGGTGAACCTGATAAGTGAAGGAGATTAGGAATCTAATAAGACTCTCATAGATGTCGCTGTAAACAAAAAAAAACCGGCCATGTGCGAGTCGGACTCGCGCACGTACCATTATCTATAAAAACGGAAAAAAAACACGTTTGTTGTATCGGAGCCCCTTTAAATATTTATTTTATTCTGATTTTAGTATTTGTTGTTATAGCGGCAAAAGAAACACATCTGTGAAAATTTCAACTGTCTAACTATCACGGTTCATGATATATAGCCTGGTGACAGACGGACGGACAGACAGCGGAGCCTTAGTAATAGGTTCCCGTTTTACCCTTTGGATACGGAACCCTAAAAAAGATTCAAATTTTGTTTCAACTAAATTGGTTTAAAAAAATACAGAGCCGATTGTTTTGTCCCCGCACTTAGTCCATTTGAAATAAAAAGTCTTTAGAAAAATAACTCATTAAGTTGAATTCAATTTTGATCATTTTACCTTAGTCCAGTGACGATCTCAGAATGCCCATACATGGTGGCCATACATTCTCCGGAGTAGTAATCATACACGCTGAGAACTTTGTCGGTGCACGACGTCGCCAGATAGATGCCGCTACTGTCGAGCGCCACCTAGGTAAAAAGCGAATTAGTTACGCTACTCGGCGGTAGATAGCGCTTATATTAACTTTCAAAGAATCTCAATCTGGTTTTCCAGAAAAACTAGATACTGGGTGGGATATTTTCCCAACATCCGAAATTGGACAGAATGTTACTTTTTTGCGTGCAACTAGGAATACCGATTTTTGTATTCACATACGCCCTTAGTGGGTTTTTGTTCCCAATTTGACGCGAGTGGTGGTCTGATTCTGTACTATTATGTTTAGGCAGCACCGTAATATTTTGTCGGGTAGTTATTAAATTGGGTCCCACAGAACCCAACGTAACGGTAAGATCGGCGGGAGATAACTCAGCACAGACGTGTGGCTTACGGCGATCGTCGCTCGGAAATAAGCCCAAGCTGAAACCCGGTTAAACTAGATGGCGCCACAATCATAGCCCGCAGAGTATTCCATTAAATAAAATAAAGTAAAATCATTTACGGAGCAAAATAGGGAACATGCATATATTTTTTTCATCTTTTATTGGAAAGTGCTTAGTAATAGAAACCGATCTGAATACGCGAAACATTATTATGTCGTATATTTTATGATTTATGAAGCTTTGAAAAGTCATTGTTCATACCGCTCGCAAAAACACTCCATACAAAATGGACAACAGCTATGATGTCACAGCTGTCGTTAGACTGTACAAAATGTATGGCGTTCAAACGAAATCTGCAATTATTTCCGAAAATACTGTTTTTAGACCGACATCGTAGAAATAAAACAGGACATAAATTTGATCAGGAATGTCTGAAAACAAAAATCAGAACTAAAAAGCAATATATATTTCTCACTAATTTTGACTCTTATCAAATAAAAATGAATAGTCAAAATGATCTGCTTTTCTCTCTGTAATATGCTTTTGTTTACATTTACTTTCATAATATATCATTTAAACCTCATTTTGAATTTTTACTCGTGAACGAATTACAGCCGCAATTTAAGAAATTCACCGATAGATGGCGTTACAGAATCAGAGGTACGCTTTATTGTAAGGCGAATAACAGTCCTCTGACTTTATTCGTCCATAGTAAAACATACCTTTATTAGGGTTCCGTCGTCAGCAGTAGTGCCCCTGAACGTTTTCGTGTGTCTACCATTTGAAGCGCTGTACACACGAACATTGCGGTCCTGGTTAACAAAAAAATAAACATTGTTATCTATACATATAAAACAGTACAGCGACTCACTTATAGACAACGCACAGCCTAAACGGGTGGTCCGAGAGGTTTGAAATTTCGAGTACCCTAGAGGTGCACTAAGGAAGGATTTTTTGAAATTCCATCCCTAAAGGGGTAAAGAGGGTTGATAAAGTTTGTATGGAAAATACCGCGGGCGAAGCTGTGGTGGGTCCTCTAGTGTTAATCTTAAATGATTTACTATACTTAATGATAATTACCAACCAACGAAGAAAAAACGCTTCGGCGGAACCCGAACCCACTTTTCCACCTAAGGACGAAATGCGCGCGTCAAATGAGCTACAAGTCTAACAAAACCGGTGTTTAAGTACGAAAATATGCCTAATCATGCCTTCTCTCTCCGTCGCATATAACGCACTCTTTCGTGTAAGCTAGAATAGAATAGAATAGAATTTATTTGCAAAGAATAAGTGGTTACATAGAAAAATGTCAATAGGTGGTATGGTGACGGTGGAATCTTATTCTGCTATTTCTATTTTTATACTAGCATGCAAATATGAATGATAGGCCTTAAAACACTAGTGCGGTTTTATGAAACGAGCTTTTAGCGAGTTTCATAATAAGATGGCACGTGTGTTTTAAGGCCAAATTATGCAGAGTTGCATACATAACTTTATCTACACACATATTATAAATCCTCCATGATGGGTTCAGAAACAATATTTTCTGGCAACAAGTTATTTGTTGCAATCGTGGCTGCATATTTCCGATATCCGGCGCATTTTCACATCACACACACTCCGAGAAGACTACTATTCATATTTTCAACTAAAGTGTAAATTATAAACAACTTTTTCTATTCAATTCAACAACAATTCTACTTTCGTTCAGCAAAACGTCAACATAATGACGGCAATCGAACCTCCGTCACGACCTTTTTTTTTAAATCATAGACAAACGAATGAAGTCTCTATTCTCATGTCACTTGAGATCAAATGTCGTTCGGTTTATATTAAAAAAACATACTGAATTGATGTTTCGTATCAATAACTGTTTTAATATCTATGGATACTAGAATAGAGACCCACTTGAGTTTTGACAGCTGTTCCAAATTTAATCTCATTACGATACTAAAATCGATACTGTAATAACATTCCAGCACTTGTTTTACCTAATTGGTTGTCACAATGGTGGTCATTTCCTACGGTTTTTGATTACACTACGGAAGTTTTATGATATGGGTGTAGATAAAATGTGTTATTTTATTTATGTAACATTATCTACTAGAAAATCTTTTAGAGTAGCTTAGCAAGGCCTTAAAAGGTAATCCGTTAAAATGTTAACTTCGTTAATTAACGATTAACTGATTAACGGTCTTGTGCCCAGCTATGTGATTTACACGTGTATTATAAGCAAACGTGTACCTGGCAAGCAGTTAACACGTGTCTGCCCCCGGCGTCGACCTCCATGTCGTACAGCGTCGAGCGCCCCGACACGTTCTGACCTCGCTCGAACTTGTATCCGCCGTCCGGCGTCTGAAAACAAAACGTCAAATTGACACACAAGCGTTTGATCCGAATTAAGTTAAGTCTCCGTCAACCGGCTGCCAACCTATAACAAAACGTGATTGATCAAATATCAATTGATTGACTTTACGCCGCTGTGGTAGTGCTACAGACCAAATATCCTAATAGTTAGGGAGCTGGGTGCTATTTTGGTATATGATTTGTTCGTCTTTCATATTGATAGGGATGAGAGTTTATGTCAATACAAATCGATTTGGTCCAGTAAATGAAAGTCGTTTGTCCCTGCGTTTTTGAATGACAACTTTAAAAAATCAGCTACCTATGTCTGCCAACTTTTTTTTCTATTCTGGGCGTCCTAATGAATCGAATGGACGCAACGATAACGACGAAGAAATGATTTAGTATAGCTATTTTTATTTACATTTTTGCAACTACATACGTCCCATTATAAAACAGAGCCATGCACGTCTGCCTCTTCGATGTTCAGCATTTTGAGGATGATTCTGACCATCAGTCCAAGAGGCAGATACGGACAAACGATTCAGCACACCTTTTTTTTTTTCAATTTTGATACGCTGTCAATTGAAAACGAAGCGCTACCATGGTGGCAGACTATTTTTCTGTGGTTCTTTACATTGTCATTAATCGATCAATTCAGGTCTGCAAAGCGAACATTTCATATACACATTGTGGCACCCAGCTCCCTAGCTATAAAGACACCGCTTAGCCTCACTTTTACTAGCAAATAAAGCTGCCAAAGTTGCGGGGCGCGCGGGGTTTTTAGAGCGCTGTGATCGGTGCGTTCGTGGTGGTGCGCCCGCGCGGCCCCTGTAGCCCCGCCACCTGTGCCACTTGGCTCCACAGCTGGCAGCGGGGTCCGGCGGCGCGGAACCTATTGGATATGTGGGTAGTGTGGGTACTGTGCCTGAAGTCGTGTGATGAGCACGAATGTTTATGCCTTAAGTCGTGAATAGACGTGTACTCACGGACAGCAGCTGCCGGAACAGCACGGTCTTGTCGGCGCCGCACGACACGAGCTGCAGCGCGGCGGGCGGCGCGGAACCTATTGGATATGTGGGTAGTGTGGGTACTGTGCCTGAAGTCGTGTGATGAGCACGAATGTTTATGCCTTAAGTCGTGAATAGACGTGTACTCACGGACAGCAGCTGCCGGAACAGCACGGTCTTGTCGGCGCCGCACGACACGAGCTGCAGCGCGGCGGGCGGCGCGGAACCTATTGGATATGTGGGTAGTGTGGGTACTGTGCCTGAAGTCGTGTGATGAGCACGAATGTTTATGCCTTAAGTCGTGAATAGACGTGTACTCACGGACAGCAGCTGCCGGAACAGCACGGTCTTGTCGGCGCCGCACGACACGAGCTGCAGCGCGGCGGGCGGCGCGGAACCTATTGGATATGTGGGTAGTGTGGGTACTGTGCCTGAAGTCGTGTGATGAGCACGAATGTTTATGCCTTAAGTCGTGAATAGACGTGTACTCACGGACAGCAGCTGCCGGAACAGCACGGTCTTGTCGGCGCCGCACGACACGAGCTGCAGCGCGGCGGGCGGCGCGGAACCTATTGGATATGTGGGTAGTGTGGGTACTGTGCCTGAAGTCGTGTGATGAGCACGAATGTTTATGCCTTAAGTCGTGAATAGACGTGTACTCACGGACAGCAGCTGCCGGAACAGCACGGTCTTGTCGGCGCCGCACGACACGAGCTGCAGCGCGGCGGGCGGCGCGGAACCTATTGGATATGTGGGTAGTGTGGGTACTGTGCCTGAAGTCGTGTGATGAGCACGAATGTTTATGCCTTAAGTCGTGAATAGACGTGTACTCACGGACAGCAGCTGCCGGAACAGCACGGTCTTGTCGGCGCCGCACGACACGAGCTGCAGCGCGGCGGGCGGCGCGGAACCTATTGGATATGTGGGTAGTGTGGGTACTGTGCCTGAAGTCGTGTGATGAGCACGAATGTTTATGCCTTAAGTCGTGAATAGACGTGTACTCACGGACAGCAGCTGCCGGAACAGCACGGTCTTGTCGGCGCCGCACGACACGAGCTGCAGCGCGGCGGGCGGCGCGGAACCTATTGGATATGTGGGTAGTGTGGGTACTGTGCCTGAAGTCGTGTGATGAGCACGAATGTTTATGCCTTAAGTCGTGAATAGACGTGTACTCACGGACAGCAGCTGCCGGAACAGCACGGTCTTGTCGGCGCCGCACGACACGAGCTGCAGCGCGGCGGGCGGCGCGGAACCTATTGGATATGTGGGTAGTGTGGGTACTGTGCCTGAAGTCGTGTGATGAGCACGAATGTTTATGCCTTAAGTCGTGAATAGACGTGTACTCACGGACAGCAGCTGCCGGAACAGCACGGTCTTGTCGGCGCCGCACGACACGAGCTGCAGCGCGGCGGGCGGCGCGGAACCTATTGGATATGTGGGTAGTGTGGGTACTGTGCCTGAAGTCGTGTGATGAGCACGAATGTTTATGCCTTAAGTCGTGAATAGACGTGTACTCACGGACAGCAGCTGCCGGAACAGCACGGTCTTGTCGGCGCCGCACGACACGAGCTGCAGCGCGGCGGGCGGCGCGGAACCTATTGGATATGTGGGTAGTGTGGGTACTGTGCCTGAAGTCGTGTGATGAGCACGAATGTTTATGCCTTAAGTCGTGAATAGACGTGTACTCACGGACAGCAGCTGCCGGAACAGCACGGTCTTGTCGGCGCCGCACGACACGAGCTGCAGCGCGGCGGGCGGCGCGGAACCTATTGGATATGTGGGTAGTGTGGGTACTGTGCCTGAAGTCGTGTGATGAGCACGAATGTTTATGCCTTAAGTCGTGAATAGACGTGTACTCACGGACAGCAGCTGCCGGAACAGCACGGTCTTGTCGGCGCCGCACGACACGAGCTGCAGCGCGGCGGGCGGCGCGGAACCTATTGGATATGTGGGTAGTGTGGGTACTGTGCCTGAAGTCGTGTGATGAGCACGAATGTTTATGCCTTAAGTCGTGAATAGACGTGTACTCACGGACAGCAGCTGCCGGAACAGCACGGTCTTGTCGGCGCCGCACGACACGAGCTGCAGCGCGGCGGGCGGCGCGGAACCTATTGGATATGTGGGTAGTGTGGGTACTGTGCCTGAAGTCGTGTGATGAGCACGAATGTTTATGCCTTAAGTCGTGAATAGACGTGTACTCACGGACAGCAGCTGCCGGAACAGCACGGTCTTGTCGGCGCCGCACGACACGAGCTGCAGCGCGGCGGGCGGCGCGGAACCTATTGGATATGTGGGTAGTGTGGGTACTGTGCCTGAAGTCGTGTGATGAGCACGAATGTTTATGCCTTAAGTCGTGAATAGACGTGTACTCACGGACAGCAGCTGCCGGAACAGCACGGTCTTGTCGGCGCCGCACGACACGAGCTGCAGCGCGGCGGGCGGCGCGGAACCTATTGGATATGTGGGTAGTGTGGGTACTGTGCCTGAAGTCGTGTGATGAGCACGAATGTTTATGCCTTAAGTCGTGAATAGACGTGTACTCACGGACAGCAGCTACCGGAACAGCACGGTCTTGTCGGCGCCGCACGACACGAGCTGCAGCGCGGCGGGCGGCGCGGAACCTATTGGATATGTGGGTAGTGTGGGTACTGTGCCTGAAGTCGTGTGATGAGCACGAATGTTTATGCCTTAAGTCGTGAATAGACGTGTACTCACGGACAGCAGCTGCCGGAACAGCACGGTCTTGTCGGCGCCGCACGACACGAGCTGCAGCGCGGCGGGCGGCGCGGAACCTATTGGATATGTGGGTAGTGTGGGTACTGTGCCTGAAGTCGTGTGATGAGCACGAATGTTTATGCCTTAAGTCGTGAATAGATGTGTACTCACGGACAGCAGCTGCCGGAACAGCACGGTCTTGTCGGCGCCGCACGACACGAGCTGCAGCGCGGCGGGCGGCGCGGAACCTATTGGATATGTGGGTAGTGTGGGTACTGTGCCTGAAGTCGTGTGATGAGCACGAATGTTTATGCCTTAAGTCGTGAATAGACGTGTACTCACGGACAGCAGCTGCCGGAACAGCACGGTCTTGTCGGCGCCGCACGACACGAGCTGCAGCGCGGCGGGCGGCGCGGAACCTATTGGATATGTGGGTAGTGTGGGTACTGTGCCTGAAGTCGTGTGATGAGCACGAATGTTTATGCCTTAAGTCGTGAATAGACGTGTACTCACGGACAGCAGCTGCCGGAACAGCACGGTCTTGTCGGCGCCGCACGACACGAGCTGCAGCGCGGCGGGCGGCGCGGAACCTATTGGATATGTGGGTAGTGTGGGTACTGTGCCTGAAGTCGTGTGATGAGCACGAATGTTTATGCCTTAAGTCGTGAATAGACGTGTACTCACGGACAGCAGCTGCCGGAACAGCACGGTCTTGTCGGCGCCGCACGACACGAGCTGCAGCGCGGCGGGCGGCGCGGAACCTATTGGATATGTGGGTAGTGTGGGTACTGTGCCTGAAGTCGTGTGATGAGCACGAATGTTTATGCCTTAAGTCGTGAATAGACGTGTACTCACGGACAGCAGCTGCCGGAACAGCACGGTCTTGTCGGCGCCGCACGACACGAGCTGCAGCGCGGCGGGCGGCGCGGAACCTATTGGATATGTGGGTAGTGTGGGTACTGTGCCTGAAGTCGTGTGATGAGCACGAATGTTTATGCCTTAAGTCGTGAATAGACGTGTACTCACGGACAGCAGCTGCCGGAACAGCACGGTCTTGTCGGCGCCGCACGACACGAGCTGCAGCGCGGCGGGCGGCGCGGAACCTATTGGATATGTGGGTAGTGTGGGTACTGTGCCTGAAGTCGTGTGATGAGCACGAATGTTTATGCCTTAAGTCGTGAATAGACGTGTACTCACGGACAGCAGCTGCCGGAACAGCACGGTCTTGTCGGCGCCGCACGACACGAGCTGCAGCGCGGCGGGCGGCGCGGAACCTATTGGATATGTGGGTAGTGTGGGTACTGTGCCTGAAGTCGTGTGATGAGCACGAATGTTTATGCCTTAAGTCGTGAATAGACGTGTACTCACGGACAGCAGCTGCCGGAACAGCACGGTCTTGTCGGCGCCGCACGACACGAGCTGCAGCGCGGCGGGCGGCGCGGAACCTATTGGATATGTGGGTAGTGTGGGTACTGTGCCTGAAGTCGTGTGATGAGCACGAATGTTTATGCCTTAAGTCGTGAATAGACGTGTACTCACGGACAGCAGCTGCCGGAACAGCACGGTCTTGTCGGCGCCGCACGACACGAGCTGCAGCGCGGCGGGCGGCGCGGAACCTATTGGATATGTGGGTAGTGTGGGTACTGTGCCTGAAGTCGTGTGATGAGCACGAATGTTTATGCCTTAAGTCGTGAATAGACGTGTACTCACGGACAGCAGCTGCCGGAACAGCACGGTCTTGTCGGCGCCGCACGACACGAGCTGCAGCGCGGCGGGCGGCGCGGAACCTATTGGATATGTGGGTAGTGTGGGTACTGTGCCTGAAGTCGTGTGATGAGCACGAATGTTTATGCCTTAAGTCGTGAATAGACGTGTACTCACGGACAGCAGCTGCCGGAACAGCACGGTCTTGTCGGCGCCGCACGACACGAGCTGCAGCGCGGCGGGCGGCGCGGAACCTATTGGATATGTGGGTAGTGTGGGTACTGTGCCTGAAGTCGTGTGATGAGCACGAATGTTTATGCCTTAAGTCGTGAATAGACGTGTACTCACGGACAGCAGCTGCCGGAACAGCACGGTCTTGTCGGCGCCGCACGACACGAGCTGCAGCGCGGCGGGCGGCGCGGAACCTATTGGATATGTGGGTAGTGTGGGTACTGTGCCTGAAGTCGTGTGATGAGCACGAATGTTTATGCCTTAAGTCGTGAATAGACGTGTACTCACGGACAGCAGCTGCCGGAACAGCACGGTCTTGTCGGCGCCGCACGACACGAGCTGCAGCGCGGCGGGCGGCGCGGAACCTATTGGATATGTGGGTAGTGTGGGTACTGTGCCTGAAGTCGTGTGATGAGCACGAATGTTTATGCCTTAAGTCGTGAATAGACGTGTACTCACGGACAGCAGCTGCCGGAACAGCACGGTCTTGTCGGCGCCGCACGACACGAGCTGCAGCGCGGCGGGCGGCGCGGAACCTATTGGATATGTGGGTAGTGTGGGTACTGTGCCTGAAGTCGTGTGATGAGCACGAATGTTTATGCCTTAAGTCGTGAATAGACGTGTACTCACGGACAGCAGCTGCCGGAACAGCACGGTCTTGTCGGCGCCGCACGACACGAGCTGCAGCGCGGCGGGCGGCGCGGAACCTATTGGATATGTGGGTGGTGTGGGTACTGTGCCTGAAGTCGTGTGATGAGCACGAATGTTTATGCCTTAAGTCGTGAATAGACGTGTACTCACGGACAGCAGCTGCCGGAACAGCACGGTCTTGTCGGCGCCGCACGACACGAGCTGCAGCGCGGCGGGCGGCGCGGAACCTATTGGATATGTGGGTAGTGTGGGTACTGTGCCTGAAGTCGTGTGATGAGCACGAATGTTTATGCCTTAAGTCGTGAATAGACGTGTACTCACGGACAGCAGCTGCCGGAACAGCACGGTCTTGTCGGCGCCGCACGACACGAGCTGCAGCGCGGCGGGCGGCGCGGAACCTATTGGATATGTGGGTAGTGTGGGTACTGTGCCTGAAGTCGTGTGATGAGCACGAATGTTTATGCCTTAAGTCGTGAATAGACGTGTACTCACGGACAGCAGCTGCCGGAACAGCACGGTCTTGTCGGCGCCGCACGACACGAGCTGCAGCGCGGCGGGCGGCGCGGAACCTATTGGATATGTGGGTAGTGTGGGTACTGTGCCTGAAGTCGTGTGATGAGCACGAATGTTTATGCCTTAAGTCGTGAATAGACGTGTACTCACGGACAGCAGCTGCCGGAACAGCACGGTCTTGTCGGCGCCGCACGACACGAGCTGCAGCGCGGCGGGCGGCGCGGAACCTATTGGATATGTGGGTGGTGTGGGTACTGTGCCTGAAGTCGTGTGATGAGCACGAATGTTTATGCCTTGTTAAGTCGTGAATAGACGTGTACTCACGGACAGCAGCTGCCGGAACAGCACGGTCTTGTCGGCGCCGCACGACACGAGCTGCAGCGCGGCGGGCGGCGCGGAACCTATTGGATATGTGGGTGGTGTGGGTACTGTGCCTGAAGTCGTGTGATGAGCACGAATGTTTATGCCTTAAGTCGTGAATAGACGTGTACTCACGGACAGCAGCTGCCGGAACAGCACGGTCTTGTCGGCGCCGCACGACACGAGCTGCAGCGCGGCGGGCGGCGCGGAACCTATTGGATATGTGGGTAGTGTGGGTACTGTGCCTGAAGTCGTGTGATGAGCACGAATGTTTATGCCTTAAGTCGTGAATAGACGTGTACTCACGGACAGCAGCTGCCGGAACAGCACGGTCTTGTCGGCGCCGCACGACACGAGCTGCAGCGCGGCGGGCGGCGCGGAACCTATTGGATATGTGGGTAGTGTGGGTACTGTGCCTGAAGTCGTGTGATGAGCACGAATGTTTATGCCTTAAGTCGTGAATAGACGTGTACTCACGGACAGCAGCTGCCGGAACAGCACGGTCTTGTCGGCGCCGCACGACACGAGCTGCAGCGCGGCGGGCGGCGCGGAACCTATTGGATATGTGGGTAGTGTGGGTACTGTGCCTGAAGTCGTGTGATGAGCACGAATGTTTATGCCTTAAGTCGTGAATAGACGTGTACTCACGGACAGCAGCTGCCGGAACAGCACGGTCTTGTCGGCGCCGCACGACACGAGCTGCAGCGCGGCGGGCGGCGCGGAACCTATTGGATATGTGGGTAGTGTGGGTACTGTGCCTGAAGTCGTGTGATGAGCACGAATGTTTATGCCTTAAGTCGTGAATAGACGTGTACTCACGGACAGCAGCTGCCGGAACAGCACGGTCTTGTCGGCGCCGCACGACACGAGCTGCAGCGCGGCGGGCGGCGCGGAACCTATTGGATATGTGGGTGGTGTGGGTACTGTGCCTGAAGTCGTGTGATGAGCACGAATGTTTATGCCTTGTTAAGTCGTGAATAGACGTGTACTCACGGACAGCAGCTGCCGGAACAGCACGGTCTTGTCGGCGCCGCACGACACGAGCTGCAGCGCGGCGGGCGGCGCGGAACCTATTGGATATGTGGGTGGTGTGGGTACTGTGCCTGAAGTCGTGTGATGAGCACGAATGTTTATGCCTTGTTAAGTCGTGAATAGACGTGTACTCACGGACAGCAGCTGCCGGAACAGCACGGTCTTGTCGGCGCCGCACGACACGAGCTGCAGCGCGGCGGGCGGCGCGGAACCTATTGGATATGTGGGTGGTGTGGGTACTGTGCCTGAAGTCGTGTGATGAGCACGAATGTTTATGCCTTGTTAAGTCGTGAATAGACGTGTACTCACGGACAGCAGCTGCCGGAACAGCACGGTCTTGTCGGCGCCGCACGACACGAGCTGCAGCGCGGCGGGCGGCGCGGAACCTATTGGATATGTGGGTGGTGTGGGTACTGTGCCTGAAGTCGTGTGATGAGCACGAATGTTTATGCCTTAAGTCGTGAATAGACGTGTACTCACGGACAGCAGCTGCCGGAACAGCACGGTCTTGTCGGCGCCGCACGACACGAGCTGCAGCGCGGCGGGCGGCGCGGAACCTATTGGATATGTGGGTGGTGTGGGTACTGTGCCTGAAGTCGTGTGATGAGCACGAATGTTTATGCCTTGTTAAGTCGTGAATAGACGTGTACTCACGGACAGCAGCTGCCGGAACAGCACGGTCTTGTCGGCGCCGCACGACACGAGCTGCAGCGCGGCGGGCGGCGCGCGCGCCAGCAGCCGCACCGCCGTGATCGACGACGAGTGCTCGTCCAGCGTCTGCAGGATCTGGTAGCCCTGGGGATCAAAAAACACGTTGAACATTTTACCTACCTATGAATAAATGCTTCTATTCAAATTCATTCATGATAGATGGATGAATGGCATCTGGTAATAGTAGTTTATGCAACGGTTGCATAATGATAGGCCTTAAAACACTAGTGCTTTAGCGAGTTTCATAATAAGATCGCACGTGTGTTTTAAGGCCAAATTATGCAGAGTTGCATACATAACTTTATCTACACACATATTATAAATCCTCTATGATGGGTTCAGAAACAATATTTTCTGGCAACAAGTTGTTTGTTGCAATCGTGGCTGCATATTTCCGATATCCGGCGCATTTTCACATCACACACACTCCGAGAAGACTACTTACTATTCATATTTTCAACTAAAATGTAAATTACAAACAACTTTTTCTATTCAATTCAACAAAATTCTACTTTCGTTCAGCAAAACGTCAACATAATGGCGGCCGTCCGTCAAGACCATTTTTGTTTTAAATCATAGACAAACGGATGAAGTCTCTATTCTCACGTCACTCGAGATCAAATATTGTGCAGTTTATATTAAAAAAAACATACTGAATTGACGTTTCGTATCAATAACTGTTTTAATATCTATGGATACTAGAATAGAGACCCACTTGAGTTTGACAGCTGTTCCAAATTTAATCTCATTTCTTTACTAAAAACGATAAAGAAGTCATGTTATTTCTTCATCGCAGCACTGGTTTTTCCTAATTGGTTGTCAAAATGGTGGTCATTTCCTACGGTTTTTGATTAACCAATGGAGGTTTTATGATATGGGTGTAGATAAAATATTTTATTTTTATTTTGAGGTGCTCTTTTTAGGAATGCTTGGAACATAGCTCATAATATTTGGTTCGGACGAAAACCAACTTCTTCGCACGGCGTCCATTAAACCAAACGCGTTTGCGGTGGTCCCGCGCATCTTTGGTGTGGCAAGGTAAATCCGCCCGCGCCGTTCTACAGCTCCAATTTCATCATTATGGCCTTAAATACTCAGCACAATGCAGCCCTTATTCGCTATTTTTTTTTTATTTGGCTAGTTGATTAAGAAGTTTACAACAGCCACCTAATCCGCCCATTCTCAGTCCGACGGGACAGCTAACCACTTTTCTGTGGCCTTGCTGTTAACAAAACAGTCCACATGTCGGCGGCCATATCGAACTGTGATTGCCTCGTCTAAAATGTTGTGCTCAAAGAACTGGCTCATAAGATAGCATCAAGTTATCTGATGGGTGAAGGTCGATCTTCCACGTCTTACACTTATATCGGCAGATGACCTTATACCACCCCTTAAGCCGTACCTGAGAAAAAGAGTGTTGACAGACAGACAAGAAAGTGTCCTAAGGGGTCTGTGTTTTCATGGTACCAGCGTTAATATGGGCATGTAGCTAGGTTACGTACCCGATCGACGCTAAACACGTGTATGAGCCGGTCGCGCGACGCCGAAGCCAGCAGTTTGGGCTTCGCGGAGTACTCCAGGCACAACACTTCCGCGTCGTGGGCCTCCAATCTGCATTAAGAATGTCCCTGTTAGCTAAAAAAGTACTGATTTTCGTCGAGGAGTTCAATTTCAGTCCGAGCCGTAGGCGAGTGCATGCCAACTCTTTGCACACGCTGAGTCCTGAGCCTTTTACCATACGCTTTTTTATAATTGTTTTCTGTAAAAGGATGACGGATGTATTACTACCGAATACTGCCAACATGTGTATGAATTATTGAATTAATAAGTGACATGTTTGTATTAAATAAATAGGGTACTTTATTTACGTTTCCGAGAAAATACGATGGGAAAGGATTATTCACTACATCTCTACTTGTGCTTATTTTATGTTTTAACGTGTAAGTATTTAAATTTAGTTTTATTTATTTATTTAATTTTTAATGTTTTCACCTCTACCATATTGTAAATGCGAAAGTTTGGATAGATGTTTGTTACTCAACGACAGCTAAACTGATCTGGATGAAATTTGGCACGGAGATAGATTATAGTCTGGAAAGCACATAGGCCACTTGCTATACCGGAAAATTCAAGTTTCCGTGGGAATAACTATAACCAAATTCCACGCGAATGATGAATGGATGTTTGTTTCGCCATCACGCGCAAACGGCTAGACGGATTTGGATGAAATTTGGGAGACAGATAGACCATATCATGGAAAGGAACATAGGGTACTTCACAGCTCAACCGCAAGCGAACAAGGTAGGCATAGCTAGTATATTGGAGCAGGTGGTTACCGGTGCAGCAGCGCGCCGGCGGCGGAGTGCACCCACACGTTGCCGGCGCGGTCGCCCGCCGCCACGTGCGCGCCGTCCGGGCTGAGCCGCACGCAGCTGGACAGAGCACGAGTTGAGATTACATTATCAATATTCATATTCATATCTTTATTTTATTTCACATTAATGAGGTTAAAGCTTACTATTTTTACCCTTCGGAGCCCACTAACATTTTAGATGTCAGCCACATTGCGCTCGAATTTAAACCGTTTTAGGTTGAGATATGGTTGAGTTTAAAATGTTTTTAATGTATATAATAATTATTATTATTATTTATTTCGGACAACTAATATCTATATCATATTATTATCTAATTACATACATACGTCACATTGAATAATTTAAAATACAGTGCAGTTAAAACATCATTTAGAATTAAACATTAATTTAATTTAAAAATAAAATAATACGAATAAAAATTGAAATTCAATATCGCATTCAATAAATAAGCCTTAAAATATTAAATTTTTTTTTATAAAAGACAAATTCCACATGTCATGTATATCTTTCAGTGTTACATGATGAGAAAAGTAGACTCCATCAGGTTATTAGTAGTTGCAATGGTGGCGTCGGAAGTCGAGGGCGGCGCCCGCGGCTCGTATTATAGCCATACGATCCGTTTTTACAAGCTTTTATTTAGTTTAATCAATCTTGCAAGTGAAATTTGACCCACTTGCTGGTTTTCGTTTGAACTGACATCGGATGAAAAGGCAATATTATTATTTATTTATTCGTAATATTATGACATGGAGATGATCTGATGATGGAGCTGGAAGGTGGCCATGAGAACTCTGTAATGAAACGACACAACCTCATCTAGTTTGGGCTTGTTTGATTTGTCTTGATAAGGACTCTGGTTCTAGATAAGTTTTTTTCAATTAAAATCTAATAAAACCTTGCTTCAAAGATTTTTGTTCTAGCAATCAATGTTAATAACTACGAGAACATGTGATGAAAATAATATTATACATTATATTGTAATACTAACCGCACTCCGGTTTTGTCGTCGTACGACTTCGCCTTGTCTTTGTCCGCGCTGAGGTCCGCGTCCTTCAGAAACTTCAGCTCCGGGTCGATGTATACTATCTTGTTCAGCTCCTGAAACACAAGTAGGTATATATCTAGGACTAGTGGACCCGCCAACTTCGCCCGCGGTAATTTCCATACAAACTTTATCAGCCCTTTAGGGATGGAATTTCAAAAATCCGTCCTTAGTGCACCTCTAGGGTACTCGAGGAATGTCTCCTCCAAACAAACCTCTAGGAGCACCCGTTTAGGCTGTACGTTGTCTATAAGTGAGTCGCGGTACTGTTTTATATGTATTGATGGGGCGGGCACTCACGTTGCTGTAGATGTTGGGCGGGCCGCCCTGCAGCGTCCACATGCGCACCGTGTCGTCGCTGGAGCACGTGAGAAACGTGCCCGCGGGCAGCGAGCCCGCGCCCCCGGCCATGTCCACCCCCCAGATGCACGCCGAGTGGTACAGCGCCGAGTGGGACTTGCCCACCTGTGGAGAGATAGCATCATGAAAAAAAAAGATTTTTGGAAAACATACTATGTTACATCCTTCATAAGATCCGGGCTTAGTGTGTGGGAAACTGAACCAACAGAAATGAAGTCTTAAAGGGTGGAAACGGTGCCTTATTTGGCAACGCGTAATGGTAGAAAACTTCCACGGAACTATGTCCCATCCATCGGCATTTCCGTCCATATCCGGCTCGAAGGACCATATTGTTCAGATTACGTTTCTTTTTATTAGAGATGTGATGTTATGTTGGAGTTTATTGGCACACAAAACATCAATTTATGTTACATTAATGTTACCACACTAATATTATAAATGCGAAAGTTTGTGTGCGAATGTTTGTTACCCCTTCACGCTTCAACGGCTGGACGGATTTTGATGAAATTTGAAATGGACATAGATTATACCCCGAATTAACACATAGACAAATATTAGTTGTCAGTGGGCTTAAACTCAACGCTGCGGGTGTCTGACACCCCAGCATTTTCAGCTGACCTGTCTGCAGTAATGAAAATGAAAATGAAAATATTTATTTTGCAAGTAGGCCACACGGGCTCTTTCACATGTCACACAATCTACCAGCGCTTCGAAAGGTGACATGTGCTGAGAAGAAACGCCGCAAGAACCTCAGCTCAGTACAACGCGAGCGCACTGACCCGTTTGATGTCCCTGACGTCCCACACGTACAGGCTGTGGTCGTTGTAGACGCACGTCAGCTTGTGGTTGCGCTCGTCGTACGTGAGCGCCACGGCGTCCGGGTAGCGCGCGTGCGCCGGCTGCGTGAACATGTGGCTGCAACAAAAACATACATACCATTATACACTGTGTATTCAGGACGGTGAACAAGTGAGAACATGCATGAAAATCATACATACTCATACATAGCATATCACCCGAAATCCCTAATGGGGTGGGCAGAGCCACAAGACTACTTGTGGCCACGTTCGATTAATTAGTCCTAAGGTGGTATGATGAACCGTATGGTGACAGGTGATCAGCCCATCGCCCATACAGATAGTCCACCATGTTGGAGAGGATCCGTCCCTTAGTCGACTTAGATTGCAAGGAAATAAAAACAAGGATTAACCATATACAAGAAAATGTAGCTAGTTTCTAGTTTTGTTTGACGAATAATTAGCTTACCGCCACACAATTTTTCCTATTTTCTTTTTAATTTTCATCTATATGACGTTCGTCTATGGTCTGAGCTTTAATGCCAAGTTATTATTAATATTTTTTTCACGTAAATGCACGCCCTTATTAATCGTAAATTTGTATTTACTTAGTAATACATGTCGTAATTAAATTAAGATATAACCTAAATCTCATAAAAATATATAAATTAAATGAAAATGAAGGTGTTTGTGTATGTGCTGTAAGGCCTAATTGCCTTAGTCTAAAAGAAGAAATTACTTTATGCACAAGAGCATAAAAACCCGTTTTATCCAGCCTTCCGTCGACATAAAGAACAACTTTACGAGCATGAGAAGTGAAACACCTATTTAGAATGTTATGCACATATAAACTGTAACGTCAATGAAACACGGGAGTTAGCATATGACTGGCTTTATTAGCTTTTCAAGAGTTGCCCTCCACCGTACAATAATAAACGATAAACAACCGCTCCATCTTCTCCCTTCTTAATCTTAGGCATACTTAATATTTTACTAAACAACAGCCAAGTTATTTACAACAGTAGTTTATTTATTTCTATTTTTCTCTTAGTTTACGTACAACTTTACATTTATGTTATATACTAATTACAGTTGTGTTTTCGCTCGGTTAGCCCTGTTTAGCGCTCGTTGCGTGCGAGCGGACGCGGCCGCTGCGGTAGGGGACGACAGGGACGGGCCCGGCCGTGGACGCTCAGGAGAGGCTTCGCCTTCATCGTTTTCTGAACACGCGCCGGGCTCGTCCCGATCGGCCTCCACGACCGAGCTATCGGAGGCGTCTTCATACCTGTCCTCGGCACCCTTACATTCCGGGGCCCTCAACATAACGTGGCCCTTCTCTGACACGGCACTGGTACGCGATAATGAATAGCGGTTCGTACTTCTTATAATTTGGTCAGCATGTCTTCGCCATTGGGTTCCCTGACCCATATCGACTTTGTACGAAACCGGGCCGGTCATCTTCACTATCTGACCTTCAGCCCACTTGTCCCCCCTAACGGAGTAGTCGCGGGCCAGCACCGTGTCCCCGACGGCGAGGGGCGCGCCTGGCGCTGCTGCGCGGCGCGCACGGCGGCCGCTGCGTCGGGCCGCACGGCGTCGAGGCGCCCGCGCAGCCGCCGGCCCTGCAGCGCCACCGCGGGTAACACGCCGGTTGTTGCGTGTTCACAATTTCTGTATTGAAATAAAAATCGGCTTAAGGCCGTGGCGACGTCCTCGCCCTCATGTAATGCCCTCTTAATAGCCTTTTTCACGGTTTTAACGGCGTTCTCAGCGGCGCCGTTCCCCTGCGGTCTGTGAGGAGCCGAAGTCACGTGATGAATACAATTTTTAATACAATAGGTTTTAAATTCCTGCCCAAAGAAAGGTGGGCCGTTGTCAGTCACGAGTTGAGCCGGTAAACCAAAACGTGCAAATATATTACGAAATATTGCTATTGTAGATCGTGCATCTGTGGTTCGCATTACCATTGCCTCGATCCACTTGGAGTGCGCGTCTACAATAATTAAATATCGCTTGCCCGCGCATTCAGCAAAGTCCGCGTGCAGGCGCTGCCATGGGTGCAGCGGAAACTCCCAGCAATGCAGCGGCGCCCGGGGCGGCGCGTCGCGCACTGACTGGCACGCTTCACAAACCCGACACAACTCTTCTAAATCTCGGTCCAGACTAGGCCAATACACATAGCTACGAGATAGGCTTTTCCGTTTCTTTGGCTATTTCTTTAAAATTAATAGGTATCGACTCCTCTACTAAATTCATATAATTCACCGCGGCTGCCGAGCGACCCGCCTGAGGCAACGGTAATCGCGATAACGCATCGGCCGGACCATTATCCGCCGATCGCACGTACTCGACGTCGTAATCATACGCGGCTAATCGCGCTGCCCACCTTTGCAGCCTACTCGCGGCGGTCTGAGGTATTCCGCCCTTGGTTCCGAAAATGTGCGTTAGCGGTTGATGGTCCGTCCGCAACAAAAAATGCCTACCAAATAGATATTGATGGTGTTTAGTTACTCCAAACAATATAGCAAGTGCCTCCTTATCTAGTTGGCTATAATTGCGTTCCGGCGCGGAGAGCGTGCGCGACACGCAGGAGACGGGGCGCTCGGAGCCGTCCGGGTAGCGGTGCGCCAGTACGGCGCCAAGCCTATATGCGCTACTGTCCACCGCTAGCACCAGGGGGCGCCCCTCCTCGTAGTGCGCCAGCACTCGGTCGCTCAGGAGGGCGCGCTTTGCGTTCACAAACGCACGTTCACAATGTGTGTCCCAATTCCATAGAACCTCTTTCTTAAGCAGGTTATGCAGTGGATGTAATAAATCGCTTAGGTTAGGAACAAATTTCCCATAATAGTTAAGCATACCTAGAAAGCTCTTTAACTGAGAGACGTTCTCTGGAATGGGTGCGCTAGAAATCGCTTCCACCTTTGTTGGGTCAGGCTGCAAGCCGTCTTTATTAATAATGAAACCTAGGTACTTCACACGTTCTTGTAGAAATTTGCACTTACTAAGTTTAATTGTAAGTCCCATGTTACGTAACCTTTCGAGTACAGCTCGTAGATTACTCAGGTGCTCATGTCGGTTAGCTCCCGTGACGCAAATATCGTCCAGAAACACTACACACCCCGGCACCCCGCGTAACGTCTGCTCCATTATTTTTTGGAACTTTTCGGGTACGCAGGAGAGACCGTAAGGGGTACGTCTACATGCAAACGTGCCGACGTGCGTTGTTATTGCGGTAAACGGTCGAGATTCTTCCGAAATTAGACATTGTTCATATGCATGTGTAAGATCAAGTTTGGTATACAAATTACCTCCACTAAGATTTGCGAACAGTTCCTCAATGCGCGGTAACGGATAATGATCTCGTTGTAATTTTGGGTTAAGTGTGATCTTGTAATCACCACAGATCCTAATATCACCGTTTTGCTTAACCACGGGCACGATCGGTGTACCATAGTCTGAGTAATCGATGCGATATATAGATCCGTCGGCCTCGAGCCGCGCGAGCTCGCGCTCGACGCGTTCGCGCAGCGCTAGTGGAACGACTCGCGCGCGGACATACACCGATTTGTTATCCGTTAGCTGTAGTTGAATGGTTCGTTTACAAGTACCTAATTGGTCGGTAAACACCTCAGGAAATTCCATACATAATTGATTCACGAATCCATCCTCGATTATTTCATGAAGGTTTATTTGACTGATATCGAGCGCTCGTAACCACTCTCTTCCTAATAATGGGCGCACTCCGTCTTTTATTATATACAAAGGCAATGCTTTCGCCTCAACACCATTTAAACTGACATCCACCACGATATAACCGAGCAATTCGATTCGTGAACCTGAATAAGAACGTAAAACTAACTTGTCCGATTTAATGGATTTATTTGAAAACAGGTTTTTATACATTTCCTCGCTTATCGCTGAAATTCTGCTACCTGTCTTCCTCATGAACCACGTCGTCCATTGGTGGAAACCGCATCAAAATCGGTTGCGTGGTTTAGGAGTTAGCGGATATACAGACATACAGCGGAAAGCGACTTTGTTTTACACTATACTAGTGGACCCGCCACAGCTTCGCCCGCTGTATTTCCCATACAATCTTTATCACCTCTTCTCACCCCTTTAGGGATGGAATTTCAA